>SZWC01003703.1:73760-96049 GCA_023375785.1 Penium margaritaceum | reverse complement strand
GAGTACAATGAGCCCTACACTGAGCTTTTGTACTGGGGACTGGCGGCTAGCCCACCAGGCCCCGTCATCCCCGCCGCACCAAAAGGCACGGACAGGGAGTACACATGTCCTAGAACATGAAACCATAAACTGGAGGTCTCCCGAGGCACTGGAACAGTCAACCGTGTGCCCGGGTCTCGACCGACAGGTAAATATCAAATATACCCCAAACACAACCAGAATATGCGGTGACACACTAGCATCACGGTCTAGCCAAGCTAGGCAAGTTTAGGCCTCCCGAGACGTCGGAACATGTAACCGGGCGTCCGGGTCTCAGCCACACGCAGACTACACATGTCTGTGAAAAGGTCCCTAAGACTAGACCAACCAGTGCAGGGTCTCCCGAGGTACCGGCACAAACCACCGTGTACCCGGGTCTCGACCACAGAGAGTGGACAATCTATCAGAAGCAATGTGCAGTCAACCTTTGTGGGTCTCCCGGAGCACTGGCACAAACCACCAGGTGCCCGGGTCTCGACCACCGAGAAAACTCTACTAGATACATATGGGTAAGCTGAGCTGCTAGAATGCATCATTCATGTCACAGAAAAGGTAATGTAGCCACCGGAGAACAATCAGCTCAAACTAGGAGACAAGGCTACATGATAGCTCAAAGCCCACACACCAACAGCAGGTCTCCTCATTGCACTAATATAGGCTACCGGGTGCGTGGGTCTCGACCACCGAGAAAATTCCAGCAACGGCAGACCAGTCAGTCAGGCTGTAGAGACGCATCATCTGCATCACACCTGTCATGTCGTAGCTGCTGGATAAGTCCCCAGATGATCTGGATTCCCGTCGGGTCGTCACGACCTCCAATGCGGGTGCCGCTCACCATCAGCTCCGGGTGCAGCCGTAGCTGCCACGGCCATGGCTCGTGACGCGTGGAAGCCACACACACCAACACTCCCCCTGGCTGACACATCCGTCAACGCCACAATGGTTGAGCAAAGACATGACAGGATGGCTCGGGCAACCAATCAGGGCGAGCATCGATCAAGCATGCCACAGCACAGGGTCTCCTCGTGACAATAGTGCATCCCACCAAGTGCCCGGGTCTCGACCATGCAAGAAGTCAGTCACACACCTACGTGTGAAACATCATGCAAGAAATACAGAGAAACAAGGTCTCCTCGTGACCCCGGAAAAAGGCCCCGGGTGTCCGGGTCTCGACCACACCATGCATGGATCATACATAACACATGGAGACAATGGGTCTCCACGTCACACCGGTACTAGTCACCAGGTGCACGGGTCTCGACTAGCATAACCTCAACCGGAGCATCGTGCCAGACACAAACTAACCACGTTGTCCTCAGAAGGGTGTCAGGCCAAAGCCCACACCAACACCCCCCCTGGGCTACAGAGGCTGGCTCCCCCATGGCCACACACCCGAGCAAGACAATAGTAAGAGTGACAATGATTCTGGTCGGATGAGCTCCCACATAGCCTCACCCCGAATCGTCGTCGTCGGTATCGTCATCGTCTTTGTCGCCGTCATCGCTATCGTCCTCGTCGCTGTCGTTGTCGTCTGTGCTGTTGTCACCTGCTGCTATGACTGGTGCAGCGCTGAGGGCCTCCTCCAACTGCATCCCCTGTTATATGCCTACAAGTTGCTGAGCTGCACACCGCCACGCGGACTCTGCAGCGTCGAGACGCGTGTACAGCTCGTCGAGCTTTGCTGTAGCTGTCGGTCGGGCGGCTGCATCTGCGGCATGTAGGCGGGCAGTCGCGGAACGAACCTGACGGTGGACCTCGATTGCGTGCGCGTCGGCACGAGCCACGTCCTCCTGTAGCCTCGCCGCCTCATCGCGTAGGTCAGCAGTCAAATCATCTGTTGCCTGGCCACCAGCTGCAAGTAGGGCGTCGACACCAGATGTCGTGTCGGCATCTGCAGCGTCTGCATCTGCAAGAGGTGCTACTGTAGAGGCATCGGTTGTTGCTGGCACACTTGTCACTCGGCTGTCGACTCCTGGTCGGACGTCGGCATCCGTCGGTGAATCTGCCTCTGTTGCGTCGTCGCCGTCATCGGGTGCCCGTATAGTGTCCCGAGGCTCCTCCCAACCCTTGGTACGCAACCAATCGTCCACCTGTCGCTGAGCATCCGCCCGTCTCCAACGTGCATCCTGTAAAGACCTCTCAGCTGCCTCAAGACGCGTGTGCACATCCTCCATGTACTCCTTGGCAGCCTGCCGTGCTGGAACATCCGTAGTGTAACACCGGCTGCTGGCCTCTCGGAGCTCGGCCATGAGACCCTGCACGTGCGCCTCCGCTTGAGCCACATCTACCTCCTGCGCGTGGACCACGGAGGGCAGGCGCTCGGGTGCGAGAACTGTAGCTCGGACGTGTGCAAGTGTGTCGATGGCTGGAACCGCCATGGTGTGAGCGATGCCGGTCAGGGCAGCCATGAGCCGGAGGTCCGCAGCTCGCTCTGCATCCTCCACGGCAGATGCGCCTGTAGGGGTGACTGCTACAGGCTCAGCTGATGCCGCGGACACAACCACCACTCTGCTGTCAACAATGTGGGCCACTGTAACAGCTGCTCCTGCACGGGCCGTCGCTACTGAAGCATCCACTGATATCACCTCCTCCAACTGCCGGCGCAAGTCCGACCGTCTTCACACTGCACCGTGGAACGTCCACTGAGCAGCCTCGAGGCGCGTGTACACATCCTCGACGTCTACTGCTGCAAACCGACGACCTGCGGCGTCTGCGGTGCTCCAACGTGTGCTCGTTGCACGTAGCTCAAGCGTGAGGTCCTGTAAGTGCCTGTCCGCACGTGCCACTGCATCCTCTTGGTCGCGAAGCAGAGAGTGTAAACGCTCGAGCGAAGGGGCCCGCTCGACTGCTGGTGCATCAGCTACTGCTCGAGCTGCATCCTCCGCAACGGCTGTGCCTCCAAAGACAGCTACCGTAGTGGCACCGGTCGTAGCGGAAGTGCTGGCAACCTTGACGTCTCCTGCCTCTCCGGGTACCCCCTGTGCATGTGTACCTGCAATGGCTGATGATGTGACTAAGGAAACGTCTACCCTTGCGGAGGGCGTACCGGCTGCTACCGGAGCGACGACCATCGTGGTGTCTGCATCAACAAGCGCGTCCATTGCCGGCGTCCCGTCAGTGGCAGTGACTGCAGCTCCTGCTACTGTCACGACGTCGATGGCTGCCAACACACCCACTACCTCGACGTCTGCTCCACATGTGTCGGCTGTCACCGCCACTGCTACTACTACCCCATCCACTGCTACTGCCACACCTGCCTCTTTGGTCGTGGTCTCTGCTACGTCAACTACAGTCTCCATCTCCATCTCCATCTCCACGTCTGCCTCCAACTCCGCGTCAGACCACTCATCTGTCTTCGACTCCACATCGGACCACTCCGCAGATGTCTCGTCCTCACTAAAAGCGCTCTGTCGTGAAGCACCGTCTATCGCATCCCTCCTGCACTCCCTGGTGGTCGTCGGCGGACACTCCATCCCCCCCTCGACCGACCCACCGGTAGAAGCTGCGAAGGGATGCCGCACCAACCCTGCGACTGGGGACGAGAGAGTCATGTCTGTGGTGACGTCTGCCACTGCTGTGACTGCTGCTGCCTCCTGGGCATGTCTTGCCAAACGTTCCATCCGCTGCCTCACGTGTCGAGTGCGAGTACGACGACGCCAAGCTAAAGGGACTACCACAGAAGCGGAGGGGTCAATGGTCGGGATGACTCCAACTGACTCCAGCACAAAGCGGATGGCGTCAGATGTGGAGCTAAGGTCAGGAGGCATGGCATCGTCAGGTTATGACACTGACGGAGGTGAGGATAGCGAGGAGGAAGATGTAGCTGTCTGTAGCGGCATGGTGGCAACGGCCCGCTTAGAGACCACATGGTCTGTGAGCTGTTGCACCATGCGCTTCAGACCCTGGAGCTCGGCATACAACACTGCCATAGCTCCACTGAGGGGTGGGGCAATGTTGGCCAACGTCTCTAAGTCGGATGGAGAAGAAGTGTGGAGCAGTATCCAAGGCGGTTGCCACTCGGCAGGGCGCTGGCGACACTGGCGCCAGCCATGGTGCTGATCGCTACAGTAATAGCAGGCAAAGCCGTTAGACGCCTGAGGCGTGTGCCACGGCTGCAAACGCCACTGTGGACGCGGCGCCTGCCACGCATGCATTGCCGGTGCCAACCAGGGCGCCGGCAACGCTCCCTGCTTCGCCAGTCTGCTCATCTCTTGAGCTTGGCGTTGGTGAGTGCACAGGGCACTCGCTCCCGCTGGCACAGAGCCACAAGGGGAGATTAGCGATCGAAGCACATTCTCTCAGACGTGCTGCGACGCCGTCACGAGGACGGCCACCACCACGCTAGTGGTGCGTTGTTGTGTGACTGCTACGCGATTGCTATGCTGCTATCACACGGCTACCGCTTTTGTGTGACCTCAAGTCGCCTTTGGTGCTGCTGCTGCAGTCGCTGCTGCCTACGGCCGTCGTCAACGGCGACGAAGGTGGTCCCCGCCACACTTCCTGCGGCTGTTAACACTGCTGGTGGTGCCCCTGCGGCTGCGGCTGTTGCTGCTGCACCGGTCGTTGTCACCAACCGATGACTGTGACCCCCGGCCATCTCCCTTTTTTTCCGAGTGCATCACTCGTGGACCCCTCTTGTCCCTGTTTCCTTTTTTTTTCTTCTTCTTGGTGCCACCTTCTCGGGTGCCCCTTTTGGGGTTGTTCTAGGGTGCCCCACTAGAGGACCCCCCTCTCTGTCCTCTCCCTCTTGCTTTTATTTGGTGTGTGCAGGCTCAAGCCTCGCCTCGAGCAAGCTCGTCGAGCGAGCTTGCTCCGCGAGCTCGTCGATCGGTGAGCTCGCCCGTGGGCGAGCTCCTCGACGCCCCCCCCCCTTCCGAGCAAGCCCGTCGCAGCAAGAAGCTGCCCTACAACTTCCTGCTACTACAACGACGACGGGGGCAGCTGCAGCTTCTCCCGCGGCTGCTGCGCCTACTCCTGCTGCCTCTGCACCTGCTGTGCCTGTGCGTGCACCTGCTGTAGTAGCTGCACAGCTGCTTGCGCACCTGGTGCAGCAACTACGTGCTGCTGTGCTGAGCAGCAGCGCTGTAGTACCGCTACGACCTGCGACTGCATGTGCTGCTGCTGCTTTGCTACTGCTCGCTGTTGATTCTCGCTATTACTGCTTGCTACTGCTACTGCTGCTTGCTGCCACCTGCTGCTCCTGCTGCTCGCTGCCGCCTGCTGCTGCTGCTCGCTGCTCGCTGCTCTTTGCTGCTGCTGCTATTGCCTGCTGCCGCGTGCTGCTGCTGCTCGCAGCCGTCTGCTGCTGCTGCCGCTCGCTGCTGCTGCTGCTGCCGCCTGCTGCAGCTGCCGCCTACTACTGCTGCTACTGCTAGCTGCTGCTAGCGGCTGCTAGCTGTTGCTAGCGGCTGCTGCTACTGCGTGTGCTGCAAATGTGGCTGCGAGTGCGGCTGCGGCGAATGCTGCCCTGCTGCTGTAGTTGTTGCTGCCTTGGTTGCTGTTGCCATACCTTCTCACCGTTAACTCACGGTGGTCGCTACAGCTAGTGCAACAACGGTGGTTGCGGCTGCTGTGGGCTCCGACCTCGTCGGCCACCTCTTGATGTTGCCTTGGCTGCTACTGGTGTGACTCCTCACACCGTGGCGGCACGAGCACTCCTCACAATGTGGAGCGTAGTGTGGTGATCACTCCCAGGATCGTTGTTGCAGCTGTGTCTCACACTACTGCTGTTGATGCTACGTCTCTGGTGCACAGCACCACGAGCTGTGGCTCATTTGGTCTGATACCAAGAGAAACGTCCTGGAACCTTCCTAACCGATTGCCACTTAACTAAGCGTCAGCGCTCAGACAGTGTGTGATGACAGTCACAAGTCATGCACGAAACTGCAAGGGTCTGGGTAGGGACACGTGCAGAGTGTCAGGAAGCTCAATTATGAGTATAACTGCAGAGAGAGAATGACAACTGAGCAACAATCAGCCTAAACAGTTGCTGGCCGCCTAGAGTCGCTAAGGGCGGCGGTATTTTCATACCTGCTCAAACTGGACTAAAACCACAGTTTTGACTGTAATTCACTACTCGGCAAGTGGTGACTGCGCTTCTGTCCATCCAAGCAACCGTCATTCGCATGCCGACAGCAGATGTGGGACCACCGCCTGCATGGCTTGGAAGGGGAGACTACCTTCCCTTCTTCGACCACTGCGTCGGCGCCATTAATGGGACACATGTCCCAGTCATCGTTCCACAACATCGGCGCGGCGCATACATCAACCGTCACCAACATATTACACAAAACGTTCTTGCAACATGCAATGCTAACCTCTGTTTTACTTTTGTTACAACTAGATGGGAGGGGAGCGTGCATGATGGGAGAATGTTCACCGATGCTCTTAGGAGAGGGTTCAGTTTGCATGCAAACAAGTTTTTGTTGACTGATGCAGCTTTTCCAGAAGGCTATGGGTTGATGACCCCATATCGTGGCAAACGATATCATCTCAATGAATTCGGACCTCAAGCTTCACAACCAGTGGATGCCCAGGATCTTTTCAATTGTCTCCACGTGTCCACACGATCTATAATCGAGCGGGCGTTCGGTGTTTTGAAAGCTCGGTTTCAAATTCTGAGGGCACTACCACCTTATGGTGTCAATTTCCAACGCCGTCTAGTTTTGCATTGCTTTCTTATGCATAACTTGATACAGCAAGCACAAGGAGGCATAAGAGATTGAGAGGTTAGTGAGATTGATGACGTCCCCCGAAGACCCCCACGTAGAGTGTTAGACCGGGTAGAAGGCATGGGGATTCTCGAATGAGGGCACGTCGGCTACAAATTGCAAATGCTATGTGGTCAGATTTTGTTGCATATGCTGCAGACGAGGATTATTAAGATTGGGCAGTTTTTACAAAGCAGAAAGGAAAATAGCATTACATGGAATCTATACATACATGTCCTTTCTACCAAGATCTTCACCAGTAGAAAGCAACCCATCCGCAGCACCCAGCACCTCACGGATGGCATCACCGCCACTGCCTTCTGATGATCCACCATCACCACTACCCCCCTCACTTCCACCGTCATTGTTCATCTCCACTACCTGTCGCGAACCCTTGCCACGTGTCGGCAACTTAGCTGCCGGCACGTGCTTGCGAACGAAAGTACGTTCAGGCGGAGATGGCATGTTGAACCTGGAGCTCTCCAACAGGCGCTGAACCACGTGCACCCTGAGCTCCCCATTGGAGTGCACATAGTCCTCGCACAATTGCGCATCAACCTTGAACGCGTCTAAAACTAACAGCTTCTTCATGCCCTGGATAGACACGTCAGCAGACACGAGTTTCACAACCATGCCAAAAGTAGTTTTTGGACCGGTCTTAGATGTATCACACTCTGCCATCGATGGAGCATGATCAACTCTCTCTACTTCACCTTTCTTGCGCATGCGAGGTACGGGCTTGGCCAGTGCTGCATCAACCACCACCACGTCAGCATCAGCCTCCGTCTCACCGGTGCAAATAACATTGTCACCACATGCGTTGTCTCTCGCAAATAGCTAAGTAGCCTCGTCGAACCATGGCATGCTCTCACCCTCTAGCTTTGCCATATCCGGGTTTGCGTTCCGAACCTCCTCCCACTTCTCCATGGACATCTCTATCATCCACGTACGGCGGTTCAAAGACGTTCCACTTTGTCCAAAGAGGCCATATGCAAGCTTCCATCTTGGGAAAATGTTAGTTAAACGACTGCGAATCTGCTAACGTGTCAGATTTTTGGCCAACTTGAACTCACGCATCAAACGGGGGGCGACGCGGTCGTACAACTTTGTCATCCAACCGGACGAACCTCGAAACTCGCCCATGTAGACGTTGCAAATCTTGACCAAGGCCACGTCACACTCCGGGCTCCAGAACGACTTGCCCAAAGAGCCGACGGACGAACCTCCAGTGGCGCCTTCGACGTCGCCTCCGAGAGACATGGCAGCACCATGCACGGGTGGCACTGGATTGCCAGCTGGTGCTGGCTTCGCCTTCAGCACCGGTGGTCCGCCCGGAATCTTATGGAGGGGTGTGCTGCCCGCCTGATGATAGCGGTAGGAAAACGGTGGGATGGGCATGTGTTTGCCACGCGCATAAGCCGCCACATCGTTGCTAACGCACGGCTGCATGTTGAACTCTGGCTCGTGGTCACCGCCTTGGGACAGGAGGGGCTCTTCATTTTGGCGATGGCGATGCATCCGAAAGGCACCGGAGATGTGGTCATCGGCTGCAATAGAGTAGGTCCTAGAAGGGTTCACAGATGCTTGCGCCAGGGATGGCGACGTCGACGATGCGGGCATGTTTATGAATGCACCAGTGACAGGAGATGAGCGAGTAGCCATGGCGTGAACGAGTAGGTATTGGAGAGTAAGTTGGATCTGGTGAGGGACAAGTACTTCGTGGCCTGCATGCGCTCGGATCGCCCCCCACATGGAGCGCATGCAAGCGGCTCGAGTGGCAAGGCGCATTGGTTCAAACGTTTGCATTCCGCTGTTCGAAATTCATGATTTCGTGAATTTCGCATCGCACGTTCGTGGGTGTGAGATTAATCAAAACAATGGTTTGATGTGCAATTCAACGTTTCACAAATATTGTGACGACAAGTGACAGAAGCTCCCTCAATCCTGTCACTTGTAGTGACAGAATGTCGCGAAAAGTGTCGACGGGAGCCCTTTCAATGCAAGATACAAGAATGATTAAGTGCGTAATACAATCGTAGTGATGATGTGGCATTTTGTGAACTACCAAAAAATCGCTAATCCTTGCCATCATACACGTACAATCGCAAATGGCCAGGTCAGCTCGCACAACCAACCTTGCGAGGAAAATCGGACGCGATACTTCACTGCACACTACATTTTGTGACACGAGTACACGTCCCTGGCGTACACTGGTCGAGACTGGACAATTGCGTCCCAATTGTGATTGCGCCTATGCGTGCACCATTGCTCGCCAACAGGTTCCCAACATGTATTTCCCAGGGGTGAAAGTGTCACGGGCGGACTTCCAAGCTGCCCCCATTCTCTGGACCATCTTTGCGCTGCCCTCATTCTGAGGATTAGTACTGCGTTGCCCCCATTTCGCGGATTACTGAAAGGTGGCCCCTACTTTTTGTGCTCCGGGGAATCATCACCGGAATGTCTAGTACAGATGAGATACCATTGGAATCTTGACCCTACTTTGAAACTATAAGGTAGAGTAACGATATCATTTTTTCATGCACATTTGTAAAGGCGGCCTAATTCCACTTTACCCACTCTTTGGGCCTCCGAATTCTCTCCTAGCCACTTACCGCACATGATACAATATTCACTCTCTTCACACAAGAGATTCTTAGCGTACCCACTTTTCGCGAAGCATGCCAGATCGTGCGCACCGCACCCCCTATCTAGAGCAAACATGTGGTAGACCGGCCAAGGGGAGGGTTTTTTCTATAACGTGGGTGTTAAAAAATTCATTTGAAACTTTTCATTTTTTTCAGCGGAGATTTCTAAAACCCTGAAAATGAAACCTGGCTCATGGTCCGTCTAAGTCACTTTACGTTAAGTACAAGTCATTTCAGAAGCTATACATGGAGAAAACAGTCATTCTCCTCTACTTTTGAAGCCTTTTTGGGGGGGGGGGGGGGGTTCAAATCCCGGGGAGTAGCATAAAGGTGACACCATCATCATGTAGTTGTCTTCAAAGTGCCTGCGAATGGAGCATGAACCACTGCAATCAAATGTTTTAGTCGACAAGGTCTGAACAAAGTTCCCTCATTGATATCTTGCTCATGCAAGAGGTTTCCAGGTGGACATTGCCATTTTTCATCCCCATGCATACGGTACCAACTGGCGAATATGTCGAGAACCGACGTGCATGTCATCAATATTGCCCACTCGAATGACTTGCCTCCTGTCGTCGATGATCTGGTCCTTTGTGCATGGTATGCAAAAGATTTTTCCTTCCCTCCTAATGTGTCCAGCGCCTTTGCATGGTTATCAAAAGTTGTCGTGCATGGAAAATTGGCCAACCGCCATGCGCTATTGACGTTCACTCTCCTCATCTATGTGGGTCGTGACCGTTGAGCCATTGTTCATGCCTAGTCATCATGTGTTGGCTTTCACGCATCTGTCATTGTACTCTGTTGTGTCCTCCCGGCTTGTGTACATTGGTGTGCAGATGACTGACTGCGAGACGCGACGCTGCTAGAGTGTCATCTGGTGGAGCCAAAGCACGCTAAGGCCTACACGCATCTTGCTGAAGCCTCCTCCCTCCAACGTGCTCAGCTCCATCAGCAGACCTCCTCGGCGGCCGTGCTGCTAGCAGTCACTGACACTGCATATGCTGTTTGTACACTTCCAGTGTTGGGTCTGACTGTGCTATTGCATCTACAGTGCCATGCTCTGATTAGGGTCCAAGTTTCATGTTATTCAGGCACCGTTAGGACTACGGACTAGCGTATGTGCCGCATGGGTTTAGGCAGCTATAACTCATTGTTGCTATTTTTGAGGTGATTCTGAACAAACGACTGTGTTTGTAGCGTGTGTATTATGGTGTGGTCCAGTTTTTAGGCAGAACGGACGACGCCCGGGTTTTGGGCTGTCGTCTGTCTGGCAGGGCTCACCGAGAAAACCCTGCCTGCCATAAAATAGGTCATTTTTCTGATTGGCTTAGAAACTGAGTAGCAAGCTCTACAGAGTTGGTGGGGAGCTAGAACTTGGAGGGGTCTCCCATTGTTGCTTATTCTTACTTCCTAATCAGTCATTTCCAGTTTTGAGTTGTTGTCATGCGCTTACCTTGGCGCACACGTTTCTGAGTAACAACACCAGAGATCTTAGACTTAGACTCTGGTGTAGCAGGCTCAGGGGACAGCCTAAGCAACTAGCGTGGGATCCCGCACGTTGCATTAGAAACGATGCTTTTCCAACCTGCTGCATTAGGATTTCCAGCTTGGTATCATAGCCAGAGCGCAGCAGAAGTACCAGAACATCAGCGAACAGGTCCACTCAACTCCGGCGGTCTCCAAAACGCGACCGTGTAGGGGAAATGCTGCCGGATTTTTTCTGGCAGCGTTGATCCACCGGGTGGCGTCTTCATACCGCTCCCGACGTAGGAAAAATGCTGCCAAAATGTTTTCGGCAGCACTCACCCCACAGCGGTGGTAGCGGTGGTTGACACGCGGCCGGCGCGACCAACCGACGCTGGAGCGGCGCCGACGCACGTGGCGACGACAACGCAAGGAAAGTGACTGTGCTACTGTTGCCAATGCGACAGCAGCAACAGCAGCAGCAGCAGTAGCAGCACACAGTTAGCAGCACGCAACAAGTAGCACGCGGCAAGTAGCATACAGCTAGCAAGCAGCACCTGTTGCAGCCAGCAGCAACAATAGCAGCAAACACGAGCCGCAACCGGCACCAGCAGCAAGCAGCAGCGAGCAATGAGCAACAAGCAATAGTAGTGGGCAGCAAGCAGCAACAGCAAGCTACAGTAGCAGCGAGCAGCATCAGCAGCTTGCAGTTGTAGCTCGCAGCGGTTGTACCTCGCAATGGTAATAGCAGCAGCCCGCAGCGGCGGCAATGAGCTGCACCAGCACTGGCCAGCAGCAGCAGCCGTAGCAGGGAGTAGCAGTAGCGAGCAGTAGTAGCAGCAAGTAGCAGCAGCGACAGGCGGCGGTAGCAGCGAGCAGCTGCAGCAGCGAGCAGCAGGTGGAGCAGCTCGTAGTGACGAGACAGGAAAAAAATGAAAAACAAATGGGCGAGAAGATCACAACCGAGAGCGGGGGCAGTACCCCCACCTTAGCTGTCGTTGCAGTAGCAGCAGCTGTGTGTAGCAGCATAGTTGTAGCAACAGCCGCAGCGTGCAGCAACACAGCAACAGTAGCTGTGACAGCAACAGCCTCGGCAGCAACAACCGTGGCAACACGCAACAACGCGGCTGCAATAGCAACATCAGCGTTTAGCAGTGCAGTAGCAACAGCTATTGCTATAGCAGGACAATGCACAGAAGCGTTGCGTAGCAGCACCAGCAGCTATTGTAGTACCAGTAACAGCTACAGCAGCTACAACACGCAACAGCGCACTTGTAGCAGCAACAACAACAATAGCGGCGTATTGTAACACATCGTAGCAGCAGTAGCAGCAACAACAGCAGCAGCAGCGGATACAACAGCAACAGCAGCGGCGTCTTCAGCAATAGCAGCAGTAGCAGTAGCACCCGCAGCAGCACCTGCCCCATCCGCATCCGCTAGCACCTCTACGCGAGCCGCCCCGTCCGTGTCTACCAGCCCCTCCCGGCTACCTGCCCCATCTGTGTCCACTGGCACCTCTGCGCCGGCTGCCCTGTCCGTGTCCGTCATCCTCTATGGGCCACCTGCTCCATCTGCATCTGCTGGAACCTCTATGCCTCCGGCCCTATCCGTATCCGCTTGCCCCTCTGGGCCAGCTGCTCCATTTGCGTCTGCAGGTACCTTTGCGCTGGCTGTCCCGTCCGTGTCTGCCAGCCCCTCCGGGCCAGCTGCCCCATGTGCATCCGCTGGCACCTCCAAGCCGGCCGCCCCACCCAGGCCAGCACGCTACACACGTGGCCTCGGCGGGAGTCTCCAACCCCGACCGTCAGCGAGCACACAGGCCGTCGCCTCATGCCTCATTGCGCCATGACCCCCTGTCACCCCACAAGGCTCTTTGCCTTCGGCAGACCACTCCCAGTGTCGTGAGTGGGGACCCTAGCACCAAAGCGCTTGGCTTCGCAAATTTGGCAGTCATCACTCACCTACATCAGGGGTCAGCCTTGGTCTACGCCATGCTCCATCACGAGCATCGATATGCTACCACAGCCAACCTCACACGTACACCACCTTGGGCGGGAGACACGCACGCAATCACAGTCTAACCCACGGAACGCCCAGAGGATCCAGCCACCCTATGTGAGGCTCGGGCGTCTCCCGAGGCCGCACACAGGGAGGTTGCATGCACCGACAAGCTCGCCACCATTCGGCAACATCAGGTCTACGAGCTTGTCGACCTTCCCCGCGGTCGAGAAGCCATCGGTGCCAAGTGGGTCCTCCAGTGCAAGTGGAAGCTGGACGCTTCCCTTGACAAGTACAAGGCCCGTCTTACAGCCAAGGGATTTGCTCAGGTCCGTGGGATAGACTATGATCAGATCTTTGCCCCGATCGTCAGTTCTCTATTAGCCGGGCGTTGTTCAACCTGGTTGCTGAACATGGGTGGGAGCTGCATCAGATGGATATGAGCGACATCTTTCTCCATGGCTCACTAGACGGCAAAGAACTGCACATGACACAGCCTCCAGGCTTCGACAATGGCTCCAGCAAGGTCTAGAATCCGCAGAAGGCCCTGTATGGCTTGAATCAGTCACCCCACTGCTGGAATCAGGAGATAAGCCGTACGCTTCACAGCGGCGGTCTCCTTCGTAGTACTGCTGACCCCGCATTATTCATCAATTTGCGAGGCCAGACTCTGGTCGCTGTCCTGGTCTACGTTGACAACGTGCTTTTCGCATCATCGGATGCATCTGCCATCCAGCGGGTCAAGAAATGGTGCATGCTGCCTACCAGATGAAGGACCTTGGGTCGGCTCGAGTCTTTCTCGGCATGGAGCTTGAGCATGATCGCTCCTTGGGTGTCCTACACTTCCATTGAGCTGCCTACGTCCAGACTTTGTCAGGGCGCTTCACTCAGGACCTACCCCTTGTGCCGAGAGCATCCTCACCCATGTTACCCGATGGACAAGCGAAGCTGAAGAGCCCCGATCCAGCCGTTGTGGGGTAGCCAATCGATGTGACCACGTATGTACGTGTCATCGGGTCACTTGTATTCCTGGCAATGACAACGCGTCCAGACATTGCGTTCGCCGTCAACCTTCTAGCCCAGTTCTCTTAGGAGTCACATCACCTCCACTTTGAGGCCACGATCCGAGTACTCCGTTATGTCATCTTAACCCCACCGCAAGAATTCATGTTCCATCGACAGTCGTCCGTTGTTGCGACAGGCTATACCGATAGTGACTGGGCCGACAGTCCGGACGGTAAGAGTCGAACTGGGTGGATATTTTTGGTTGACGACATGGCTATGTCCTGGTGCAGTGGCAAGCAAGGCTTCATTGCACGCAGCACTACTGAGGTTGAGTATGTGGTTCTTGGTTGTGGCGCATGTGAGAGTGTGTGGCTACATCGCATGTTGTCCGAGTTGCGTCAGTCAGTCCCGTCCATCACGTTGCACTGTGACAATGA
This sequence comes from Penium margaritaceum, assembly GCA_023375785.1. Lineage (NCBI taxonomy): Eukaryota > Viridiplantae > Streptophyta > Zygnematophyceae > Desmidiales > Peniaceae > Penium > Penium margaritaceum. Next base: position 81,751 of record SZWC01003703.1, on the reverse strand, counting down.
GAGTGCCATTGTCATTGCTGACAATGACGGCGTGCATCACACTCGCACAAAGCACATCAATGTCGAGAATCACTATGTGCGTTCATTGTTGCATGACGGCAGCATGAGCATTGTGTGGCTTGAGATGGCACGGCAGTTGGCTAACTTCTTAACCAAGGCTCTGAAGTGTGACTTATGCAAGAAGGCTGTGAGCGCGGTTGGTGTGCGTCCTTGAGGTCTTCTCTCTCTGCCCTTGTCCGCTTGGTCTCCATGTATTCTGCCCGTCTATGTGCACTACGCCTGTGAGTCATGGGGGAGTGTTGGTTTTCACGCATCCCTCATTGTACTCTGTTGTGTCCTCCCGGCTTGTGTACATCGGCGTGCAGGTGGCTGACGGTGAGACACGACACTGCTGGAGTGTCATCTGGTGGAGCCGACGCACGCTGAGGCCTACACGCATCTTGCTGGAGCCTCCTCCCTCCAACGTACTCAGCTCCATTTGCAGACCTCCTCGGTGGCCATGCCGCCGGCAGTAATTGTCACTGCATATGCTTTGTGCGCGCGTCCAGTGCTGGGTCTGACTGCGCTATTGCATCTGCAGTGCCATGCTCTGCTTAGGGTCCAAGTTTCATGTTATTCGGGCACCGTTGGGACCAGGGACTAGTGTAGGTGCCGCATGGGTTAAGGCAGCTATAACTCATTGTTGCTATTTTTCTAGGTAATTCTGACCACACGACTGCATTTGCAGCGTGCGTATTATGGTGTGGTCCAGTTTTCAGGCAAAACAGACAAAGCCCAGGTTTTGGGCTGTCGAGTGTCTGGCAGGGCTCACCGAGAAAACCCTGCCTGCCATAAAATAGGTCATTTTTCTCATTGGCTTAGAAACTGCGTAACAAGTTCTATAGAGTTGGGGGGGAGGTAGAACTTGGAGGGGTCTCCCATTGTTTCTTATTCTTACTTCTTAATCAGTCATTTCCAGTTTTCAGCTTTTGTCTAGTACTAACTCTGGTGCACGCGTTTCTGAGTAACAACACCAGAACTCTCAGACTTCGACTCTGGTGCAGCAGAGTGAGGGGGCAGCCTAAGCAAATAGCGTGGGATCCCACACGCTGCATCAACAATGTTGGTGCCCCAATCTGCTGCATTAGGATTTCCAGCTGTCCTGCCGATGTCGACTCTTAGTCCGAGCGGGACTCTGCCTCTAGGATGGCTCTCCTTGCACTCTCAACGAGTGGGTATGCAAGTCCTTATTGTGGGTATGATGGATGCTACAATGCATGAGATAGCTTGGTATATCCACTTTTGGCCTAGATGATTGCTCTTTTTCATACTTCACGAGGCGAGTACGCGGAAAAGGACGACGACAACCCGCCCGAGGTCTTGGTCTCACCCACAGACCTCCTTCGTGTTCAGCGAGTGGGAGGAGCTCGACTACAAGTGCCATGTCAATGACAGACGATGCGGTTGCGAAAAAATGTATGGCGTACCCTCACACTCATGTAGCAATGGCAGTCTGCTAAAGTAAGTGGACCATTGTTTTAGCCCAAAATTTAGTTCACCTCGCACACATAACGTGTACAGGCATTCATCTGGGGCATTCCGAAGCTGGAATCGTGGCGACGCACCTTCATTGGACACTTTGTACACATAGGAAAGCAGTGGACTAATAGAAGAGCACAATTAGAATGTTGTCGTGACAGAATGAATGCACATGAATGTGTGATCTTCTGAAAATGTCATCTGCCACGCTGTCCTCATAGAGTGGACTAGGAATGGGCTCTTGTTCCCTCTGGCACACGTGCCCCTGTACTAGTGTCCGTCCCCCCTGGCACACCTGCTCCCATGCCACTTTCAGTTTCTTCTAGCATAACTGATCTTACTCTAGTGGGCTCATCGTCGGTCACTCCTGGTCTTGTACCTCTCTACGGATGAGCTTGTACCGGTCCATGATCCTCCTACACCCTCTCTCCTTCCTTGTGAGCCTGTAGCCTCTGCAACTTTGGCTCAGCCAGTTGCTTTGCATCCAGAGGTGAGTGCCTCGGCTTTGGCCAGTTATCGCGAGCCCAGTGGACTCCAGGGCTCAGCAGACAACTGATCCGACACCATGTCCAACTTGCAATGTTCTGAGTGGTGAGCCTAACATTGGGGCTCTTGGCATTACTGTCAAGGCAGCCTATACTTAAGTGCACCAGCATGTCCTGTTGGTTATGACTTGGTCTGTTGTGAGTTCGTAGTCCCTTTGGATGCCGCAGCTGACCTTGTCGTGGTCAGGCCGAGTCCAGAGATGTGTGTCTTGGCCACCCAAAGCTCTCCCTCCACAACGTGTGGTCTAGGAACATTGAAGGAGGCACTCTCGGCTGAGGACGTAGAGCGGTGTCTTGCCACTTATGAGGATGAGCTGAGATTCATTCGTGAGCATGGTGCACATGAGCTTGTTAACCTCCCGCTTGAGCGGAAGGCCATACATACCAACTTGGTTTCATGCGACAAGGTACACTAGAGGTGAAGCCCGGGTAAATGCAGCCATGCATCTTACCCTTGGTGCAGAGGAGAGAGTCATTCTTTGGTGGCTTCTTGAAGGAATCCATATGAAGAACAAGGAAAAGGCTATGTCCAGATGAGCTTGGATAAATTGTTCGTGTTCACATGGCATAGGCGACGATGTAGTACACGCTTGTGTTCAGAGAAGAGGACACCAGGAGTAAACACACGGTAAGGGGACATAGTAGATGAGACGGAGGGAGTGTAGCGAACAACACGATACAGGTCATCCACGACTAAGCCACGGAGCACGACGGCATGTCTGTCACAAGCAAAATCAGTGGAGTGCTCAATAGAAAGACCCATCTTGGTACAGACATAAACTGAGAGCAAACTGGGCTCAAGAGCATAGACAAAAGTACGTAAAAAATGTACAAGGGGCCACACTGACTGCCAAATCGCACAGCTCCAACACATTGGACAAGCGGTGACTGACCAGACCCTGTGCAAACTGACGATACATACCCAATGTGGCCGAGGAAAACCAGGTCTACATGGCGATAGGTCATGTGGTGGGTGGCACCGGAGTCAATGATACAAGTGCCACTCGCCTCACAACATGTCGTTCACATCGAGGAACGTACCACAGAGTACTCAGCTTGTGCATGATGCTCAGCAGAGGGCTATGAACAATGTCGGAAAACATAAGTGCGTGAATCATCAAGCAAAGGGATGCCATCAGTCCCTGTCTCGTCCTCATCACACCCTGGCTAAGCTCTGCCACAATTGGCATCACGTCCGAAAAATGCCTGAGGACAGACAGGATGTTGACCACTTGACTGTCTCAACACACATACACTCCCTTGGATAAAAAGCACCAACAGGTGACGATGCTCCGCGATGATGCATTCCCCTGGGTCTTGGTGATTGCTGTTGGAGGTAGATGCTGGTGAAGACGGGGACTCAGCTACTGCCATTGTCGCGGTGTAAATCTATTGTATCGTAAGGGAGGTGATCCGCTATGCATGCGCGGCCTCGAGGCCACGTGTGACTCAACTCCATTGGAGCGACTCACATGTACTTTGTATAACGATGTGTGCCACCACCGCTGTAGCATTGGACAGAACTCCCACTACCACTAGCCACTAGTGGCACCTGCTGCTACCCCTTCCCTTGACCCTTCTTCCCCTTCTTCTCCTACGTGGATACTGTAATGATAGCCTAGGACAATGGGGAAGAAAAGTAGGTAGAGAAGTAGGAGGGAGGAGAAGTATGGGAGGAAGAATTAACTGAAGGTGTCATTGCAGTCACAGCAATGAGGGTGCTCTACTGATGTTATCGGGCCGCCTCTTTGGCCGTCTTCTTCTACAGGTAGTACCGGTGCACCAAGGGAAGGAGCTAGAGGCAATCTGAGATACTCACAAGGAAGACTCGGCTGGAATCAAGGCCGCACTACTCCAAGTGAGTCCCAAGCATGATTGTGCCAAAGGCGCAAAGCTGAGGGCCACCATCAGTCCCTAGGTAGGCGTAGATGTGCATGGCTCAGCTCCTATACTCGCCTACTAGTTCAAACACTTCCTTGCAGGGAGTTTTAAACTCAGCAATATGGTGTGACCTCGTTGCATCGGTTCTAGTAGCAAAAAGTGTCAGGACCAGCTCCAAGCCTCGATCCGGGTCCGCCGTTGTCCTTGTCCCTTTCGTCCCCAAGAAGGCCAGGATTCAATGACTACCACCCATGGCACTGCATACAGAAGTCCTTGCATTACACACACTACACCTGACGTGGATTGGTAGTCTGGTACTGGCTTATGTAGTACAACCAGAATCCCTCTTTTTCAACCTACACATGAAATGAAACCTCCCAAAACTCAAATTCTACATCCCTAACGTTGTGCACTGGAGGGGAGGGGTGTCTTGAAGTCTGTTGGCCTCCACTCCCTGGGGAGGGCAGCCTCAGGAACCAAACCCTGTGCATAGAGTAAAGGAAGACCACCGCAAAGGTAGACGCTTTCAAAAGAGAAGCATGTTATGTATGTGGATGTACACTGCCAGGAGTGCTCTATAGGAGATGTGCTGAGGTGCAGCTTACTCAACCGCTCCCCTAGTGCTCAGAACTTGTCAGCACATGGATCCTCTGGCCCATCGGTGTCATCATTAGCGGCCGGTGCGTCCCGTCAATGCGTGTGGCGCTCTGGCTTTGGCAAATCCTCCAGCAATGCTCAGGGTCGGGAGGAAGACCGAGGGATTGTTGTTGAAGCTATGATTTCTCTCGTCTGCTGTGATTTCTGGCAAATGTCTATGCGTGCAATTAATAACAGCTGGCTACTCCAACATGATTCTCTACTGCTCCTGCCGCTGCTGAATTTCTGCTCACGTGCCTGAAGATCGGCGATCCTGCTGGTGCTTGGAATGGTCTCCTCTGACGAGGACTCAGCTGTGTCAGCCCTTCCCTTTGTTGGAAGTGGGTGCCAATGGTGGTACTCCACAAATGCTCCCCCTACTTCTCTCACTTCTGCGGCTGTTGCTATTGCTGCAGCTGGTGATGATATGCATGAGATGAAGTGAGGACCGGAAATAATTCCATAATGAAGATCTGAGAATGTTTGTTGAAAACATGAAATGTTGAAAAAAAAATGTTCACCCAAAAATTGGCCAGGTGTGGTTGATGATGCCATCACCCACAATGATGACATCAGCATGACGGTCATGTAAATGGGGAAAATTCTAGAGGGTTGGTGTGCAAAAAGATGCTGAAGTTAATGGTGGTGGTTGCGTACTAAAAACACGCTACAAAACACAAAATTGTCATTGTTTTCATCTCAGCTGAAATCTGGAAAATTTCTAGTTGTGTGATCGTGTTGTGATTTCCTATATGCCACAGGGTATGAAAATAGACAGGGATGGTCTGTATGAAGAGGTTAGATGCAGGGCTTTCCACCGAGCACTTAGAAATAAGAAATGGTGGTGAAACGGGAAAGACTCACTCTCACACATTTTGGATAGTGGAAGGTGTAAGGTCATCGAAGCTTTCAAGAAGCTTCAAAACTGTTCCTTTGGTTGGGCAGCCTACTGCTGTGGATTTTGTTCCTGTGGTTGATGTTGTGGTTGCTAATGTTGGCTAACGTTGCCCTGTAGACACACGGCAGCGTGGTGGGTCCTCTCAGGACCTCAGCTGCAGCTGTGAACTCCATTTCTGCATCGACTAACGTCATCACTGACTCTCCCGCTGTTGTTGTGGCATTTACTCGTGGTGGTGGTGTGGTGATGCCCCAGCCACGTCCATCACGATTGTGCCTCTGCTGCCGCTGATTGATACGCAAAACATGTTGAATGAAAAACGTTATGGAAATTCATTTGTGCATGTCTATGTATGCATACCAGGTATACTCCCATATTTCCCCAAGAACATACCACCGATACACTCTCGATGTTGGAGGGAAGAGTGTGAGAGTGAGCATCATACCTTGTTCAAAGAAAACATAAAAGAAATGTTTTCATTTAGTCTGTAATTCCCACCACATTCACACTCCCATACACTCCCCTCATGTATTTTCAATGGGAGGTGGGAGTGGGGGTGGGTGGGTTTATGCATTGATCACTACATGCAAGGAAATGCCATTACGTGTGCCAAATTTACAAAAGCTCATTTTTTTCTTTTGAAACAGAGCTATTCAAAAGCAATATACAAGCTGTCAAATTGGCAACATATAAGTGATAGAATCAATACAATGCATCTTCTTGTTTATGGACTTAATCTAGCTTTTCTTCCACAGAATAACTTAAAAAAAAAAAAAAAAAGGAAAGGGAAAACCATGTGTTATTGAACCAAATGATGTTGATATCCACCTGACGTTCTAAGAAGTCGCAAACAAACGTATGTATACAAACGTATGTATGTATACAAACTCCACAGAGTGCATGAAGATCACACAATAATCCATACATTGCATCCACAAGAATTGATGCTTTCAAGGCTAAGGAGGCTCTTGTCCAGTCCGCCTACACGATGAAAGGATTTGGGGCCAGCACGGGTCTTTTTGTACATGGAACTTGGTCATGACAAAAGGAGCTACCTGTTGCACGTTCAATTAGCTACGTACAAACGCATTGTGGTGGAGGTGTTTGTGTCTTTTGTCTCAACATGTCCATGAAACATAGCAACATCCATGAATGGAGTACGCCAGAGAGTACAGAATCTGTTGACCACGTGAAAGGAGGGAATTAGAGGATTGCAATGACTGTTTCCACGTCATAAGGTCTATCGTGTACCCCATGACCACCACTCGTGTTGATGTGATATTTCTTTAAAAGTTTTCATACTGACTTTTAGAGTGTCCGAAGGAGCGGCACCTGGCAGTTGCACTCTAGGTCGTCCTTTTGATCCTATTAACAAAGTGGATGGAGCTTCGCAATTCTGCACAACCCTGATTGATTTTCACTCTGAAAGTGACTGGGCACATGACATGAATGAGAAAAATCGCAATGGCTGTGTCTGCCTTGTCCGTGATAATGTGGTCTCATGGAAAGATAGGAAGCAAGGCTATGTCGCTTGTAGCTCCAATGAGGTAGAGTACATCACACTCATTGCAAGGGGTGCATGCACATTTGATGCACGAAGCTCCTGTGGGATAACATAAGCCTCAAATTTGTTGCTCAGGACGAAGGCATGTATCGCTCATTCACTAAACATATCAAGAAAGCATATCATATTGTGCATGTGAAAGCGTTGCATCAGAAAGAGTCCAGATTTTCTGGGTGGGCGTCTGATAGGATCGAGTTAACTTCTTGACAAAGGCTCTCATCAATGGCAATGTCAATGCAACCGTGCATGTTGTTGAGCTAGTGTCATTGCGTGACCGTCCCCATTGACTCGTGCTTTGTAGCTTCTTCCCTATAATTAGCTGTGGGCTTTGTTGGATTCACGCATCTCTCTTTGAACTATGTTGTGTCATCCCGGCTTGTGTACGTTGGCGTGCAGATGACTGATGGCGAGACTCGACAATGCTCGAGTGTTGTCTGGTGGAGCCCACGCACGCTGAGGCCTACATGCATTTTGCTAGAGCCTTCTTCCTCCAACGTGCTCAGCTCCATTGGCAGACCTCCTCGGCAGCCATGTCGCCAGCAGTCACTGCTGCTGCATAAGCTGTCGACACGCATCCAGTGCTGGGTCTGACTGCACTGTTGCATCTGCAGCGCCATGTTCTGCATAGGGTCCAAGTTTCATTTTATTCGGGCACTGTTGCGACCGGGGACTACCGTAGACGTCTCTTGGTTTTATGCGGCTATAACTCATTGCTGTTGTTTTTCTAGGTGATTCTGACCACATGACAGCGTTTGCAGCATGCGTATTATGGTATGGTCCAGTTTTCAGGCAAAACGGACGACGCCCAGGTTTTTGGGCTGTCGGCCCAAAAGCCCTATTTGGTAGGGCTCACTGAGAAAACCCTGCCTACCATAACATAGGTCATTTTTCTGATTGGCTTATAAACTGAGTAACAAGCTCTACAGAGCTGGGGGGGGGGGGGGGGGGG
>SZWC01003703.1:52811-73579 GCA_023375785.1 Penium margaritaceum | reverse complement strand
GGGGGGGGGGGGGGGGGGGGGGGGGGGGGGGGGCTAGAACTTGGAGGGGTCTCCCGTTGTTGCTCATTCACACTTCCTAATCATTCATTTCTTGTTTTCAGCTGTTGTTTGGCGTAAACGTTGGCGCACACGTTTCTGAATAACAACGCCAGAGCTATCATACACAGACTTTGGTGCAGCAGACTGAGGGGGCAGCCTAAGAGACAAGCGTGGGTTCCCGCACGTTTCATAAGAAATGTTGTTGTCCCAACCTGCGACATTAGATTTTCAAGTTTGGAATCAGAGCCAGAGCGCAGCAGAAGCAGCAAAACGCTGGCGAACAGGTCCAGTCAACGCCGGTGGTCCCCAAAACATGCCTGTGCAGGGGAGATGCTGCTGGATTTCTTTGGTAGCGTTGACCCTCTGAGTGGCATCCTCAAAACGCTTCCAACGCGAGGGAAACACTGCCAAAATTTTCTTTGGCACCACAAGCCCCACGACGATGGTAGCGGTGCTAGACTCGCGGTCGGCACGATCAACCAACGTTGGAGTGGGGCAGACGCACGTGGCAACAACACCGCCAAGAAAGTGACTGCGCATCTGTTGTTTCCAGCATGACAACAGCAGTAGCAGCACGCAGCAAGCAGCACGTTGCTAGCAAGCAGCAGCAAATGCACCAAGCAGCAGCTGCTGCAGCAAGCAACAGCAGTGGCAACAAGAGGAAGCAGCCGCAACCATCAACAACAAGCAACAGCAGCCGTAATGAGCAGCAGCAAAAGCAGCCAAAAGCAAGCACTAGGAAGTAGCAAGCAGTGAGCAGCAGCAACAGCAATAGCAAGAACAGTTGTAGCGAGCAGCAGTACCCAGCAGCGTGTAGCAGCAGCCAGTAGTGAGTAGCAGAAGTAGCAGCCGCGGGCAGCAGCAGTAGCAACCAACAGCTGTAGTAGCAGCCAGGAGCAACAGTAGCAACAGCGGCCGACGGCAACAACAGCAACAGCGACGACGGAAACAGTGCAAAGCTTTAGCAGCAGCGAGCAGTGACCACAAGCGAGAAAAAAAAAAGAATAAGAATCACGAAACTCCGCAGACACCACAGTCGAGGGCTGGGTGTAGCACCCATGCCCTCGCTCCTGTTGCTACAACAGCAGCACCTACTGGAGCAGCAGCCACGTGCAGTAGCAATGCTACAGCAGCGGTAGCCACAATAGCTGCTACCACAACTACGGCAGTTGCACCAGCATTAGCAGCATGCAACATCGTGGTGGCAGCAGTTGCAACATCCATAACAGTAGCCACTACACCAGTAGCAGCAGCAACAGTAGGAGAAGCAACAGTATCCATTGCAGTATTAGCAGCAACCACAGTAACAATAGTAGTGGCAATAATAGCAGCAACTATTGTGATGTCAGCTAGGAGCACTGACCGCACCGCTGACATCACTACTAACTTCATTGCTGGCATCACTGTTGACGTCAACAGTAGTAATAGCATCAACAGCAACGACTGCACCAGCATAGCAGCTAATGTAGTAGCGACTACAAGAGCAGCATGGTAGCCACTGCTCATGTCAGCCACCCTCGGCTGATGTCATTGTTAACGTCCTTATTGACATCAGTCGCACTATTGACGTCACTACCAATGTCACTATTGACGTCACTGCTGACGTCACAAACAAGTTCAACACGACAGACAAAAAAGTTGAGGGAACCATGGCTGAAAGTGAGGAGGGGTCCTCTTTTGCGGGAGGAACCGTTGGTACCCCCTTTTTGCAGCAACAACAGTAGCAGAAGCTGCCGCCATGACACCAGCAACAGTAGTAGCAGCAGCTGCTGCTGTAGCAGCCACAGTAGCAGCCGCTATAATAGTAGCAAGAATAGCACCAGCACCCGCTGTAGTAGTCACTCCAGCAACAGCAGGAGCAATAGTAGCAACAACAACAACAACAACAACTACAACAGCTGCAACAAGAGCTGCAACAGCACCAACGCCAAGCAGGATCGGTCGTCGGCCTTCCTAGTTCAATAGATCCGCTAGTTGCCATATGTCAGTAGCTCACATCGCTGACGCAGTAGCTAGTGGCACTACAGCCATCGACACAGCTCCCATAGCAGCAATCCTAGCAGTAGCAAAAACAACGACAACATCATCAGCTGTCGGCGCCCTTCCTTCCACCCGAGCATGCTAGTCCCACCGTTTCCTTTACTACACAATATTTGGCGGAGTAGCATACCCAGCGCCAAAGGCAGACTGTATCTTGAGTTGTAGGCCCCGCTCTAGGTACTGGCCATAGGCAAAAGGAGTTTGAAACCCCATCCCGCCGCTCTGGGATGGCGAGCAGTTCCAAAGCTGGGAGCTCAGCTTCCGCATCTGGGCATAGGGTGAGGGCATGCGGCCATACTTCGTTCCGCCCTACGACTCCACCCAGGCCAACCAGGTGTATGATACTGGTCGCGTTGCACGTGCCCTTGTCCCTGTCACCCCTTCGGCTTCATGTCTTGCTCTTGAGCCCTTCCCCGATTACTTTACCGGTGGCCCCCCCAACCCCGCAGCGGCGTGGCACATCCTCACGCACCCTCATCACCTTTTGAGTGAGGCAGAGGCCGGCCACCTGCTTTGGGAATTCAACTCCCTCCAAATGGGGAGAACGGGACGGTCACCTGCTGTTGGCAGTGGACAGAGGACATCCTTCGCTACTTGGGAGGCACTGCACCACACCCCCTGTCCGCGATCCTCACCATCAAGCGCGACGCAACCGATGCCTTCGCTGACGTTTTCGTCCACTACACCCATGATGTTCTCGTTGTGATGGCTGGCCATGGCACCCTCATGCCCTAAACATACGAGCTCTTTCTTTGCATAAAGGAGGCTTGTCAAGAGTCCCACATCCAATGCACACAGGCCCTCACCTCTCTTGCCGTTGCCTCGGTGGCTGTTGCCGCCCCTGCAACAGTCGTAGTCGGTCAACTCTGTCGGGCCCTCCACTCGCGAGCGTCATTTGGAGGAGTTCATCGCACTCCATCTCGGACTACCTCGCCCTCCTCCCCAGGGAAGTGCGAGTTGCGACGTCGCAGGTCACCCTGCCCTACCATAAATGACAGAGTCCGAGCTACGGTCGTGCCCTGTACCTTGGTCCGTCGTTCTCTTTCGAGCCCTCCCCACCTGCTCCTCTTCATGATGATATCGCCTGGCTGGATGACTGGCAGTCCTTGTTCGCACACCCGTCCAGTACGTCTGCATCCCTTGCCCACTGCCATGTGACCATTAGCGACTTAGCGACACCAGTCCAGGACCCTACCAAGATCTGGATCATCGGCTCCAGGGTCACACATAACATGATGGCCTTGTGTGTGGCCTTCAGTGTCCTTGCCCCCGTTACCGATGTCTCTAGGGTTCGGACAAGTTCTGGTCAGGTCGTACTCGTTTGCGGCGTCCGTGTTGTTCGTTTCCGTGGTCTTGCTGGGGATTTCTTTGTGACCGATGTCCTCTTCGTTCCTGGTCTTGAGCTCAGCCTCATGCCCGTCACTGTCCTTGACCGCATGAGCATGGACGTACTGCACTCACATGTTGTTGGCACTATGTCGTTGCGTCCTTCCACTAGTTTCGTCTTGCATGTCACAGCCCTTGGCAACTTGTGGTATGTGTCGTGCCTGTCTGCGTCTCCCTTTGTCCCCTCCCCATCGGCTAAAATAGGCCACATGTTTGTTGCTAGTACACTCTCTCCGTAACACACATGTATCCTGCATTACCGCCTCTGTCATGTCCACTCTGCCGCTGTCAACAGCATGCTCTGCACGCAGACAGCCGAAGACCTTGAGCCAACCTCCTTTACATTGCCGTGTCCCACTGAGTACATTGAGTGTGATCAAGGGTAGATGCACCGGTCCACCTACCTCCTCTCCTCTTCTCGTGCGTCCGCTCTGCTGGACCTGGTCCACTCTGATGTCACGGGTCCCCTTCCGACAAAGTTCGTCAGGGAGTACGAACGTTATGTCCTCACCCTCACGAACGACTACTCTCGCTATCGCTCGGTCTTCTGTCTTCGGCAGAAGAGCGATGTCACCCCCACCATTCAGGACTGGCTTGTCCGCGTTGAGCGCTACTGTGGTCCCCCTCATCGCCACTTTTTCTTTGATCGCAATGGCAAATTTATGGGGGAGACCACACTCTTCCTTGCTTCCTGTGGTATCCATCATGAGACGTGGGCGCCTCACACGTCAGCCCAGAATGGCATCTCTAAGCAGTGGAACCGCACCATGGTCGACGCCGTCCGCACCATGCGGGTCAAGTCTGGACTCTCTGATGGCTTCTACTTGAAGGCCATGACCTACATGATGTGGGTCAGGAAGCGGATTTCCCACGGACCCCTTTCCTGTCAGTCCACGCCATACCAGCATTGGTGTGGCGAGCAAGCTGTCCTCTGCCCAGCTCGCGTCTGGGGCTGCGTAACCGTTGTATGGTTGCCTGCCCCACACCAAGGTGGCAAGCTCGAGCCTCATGACTGTTCCTGCAACTTCCTTGACGTCTCACGTCAGTCGAAGGCGTGGCGCTTCCAGGCTCCCTCCCGACACTACATCATCGAGTTTCGGGATGCTCTCTTCTTTGAGGACCGGTTTCCTCGCGGCCTCGTTTGCTCCGGCGTGTTGATGCCCCTCCCATCACGTGGAGGATTGGTGGGTCTAACCTTCGTCCAGCCGCTTCCAGGCGTCACATCGTCTGCGCCCGTTGATCCTCATGGGTCGGTTGCCCCGCCTATGTCTGTGTCATACGCATTTGCTAGCCCTTCTAAGCCAGCCACCTCGTCTGCGTCCGCTGGCCTCTCTGAGCCAGCCGCTCCATCCGTGTCCGCCGGCCCTTTTGAGACGGCCGTCCCGTCTGCGTCCGCTGACCTCTCGGAGTCGGCCGCTCCGTCTATGTCCGCCAGCCCCTCTGGGCCGGCTGCCTTGCTCTTGATCGCCAGCTCCTCGTGGCCGGCTCCCCCGTCCGTGTACGCCCGCCCCTCTGAGTCCGCCGTCCAGTTATTGTCCACTCGCTTCTCTGAGCCGGCCGCTCTGTCCGTGTCCGCTAGCTCCTCTGGGCCGGCTGCCCCGTCTGAGTCCGCCAGCCCCTGCGGGCTGGCTGCACCATCCGTTTCCGCCAGTCCCTTCGGGCCGGCCGCTCCATTTATGTCGGCACACTACACACGTGGTCCAGACGTGAGCCTCCGACCCAGGCCGACAGTGAGCAGTCAGGTCGCCGCCTCGTGCCAAGACCCCCTGTTGCCCCACGAGGCTCCTTACCTCCAGGAAGACCCACTCCCATAGTCTTGAGTGGGGACCTTGGCACCAAGGCGCTTTGCTTAGACACATTGTCAGTCTACAGTGACCTTCATCCAGGGTTGGCCTTGGGCTATGCCTTGCTCCATCAGAAGCACCAACGTGCTGCCACAGTCACACTCACACGCATGCCACTTGGGGCGCGAGACGCCCACGCCCTCACTATCCGCTCCACGGAGCGACCTAAGGACCCAGCCACCCTAAGTGAGGCTCGGGCATCTCCTGAGGCCGGACACTGGGAGGATGCATGCACCGACGAGCTTGCTGCCATTCGGCAACATCAAGTCTATGAGCTTGTCGACCGTCTCCCTCGCCGAAAGGTTATCGGCGCCAAGTGGATCCTCCAGCGAAAGTGGAAGCCAGACGGATCCTTGAACAAGTACAAGGCCCATCTTACGGCCAAAGGTTTTTCCGAGGTCCCTAGGGTCGACTATGATCAGATCTTTGCCCCGGCCCATTGGTTCTCCACGATCCGGACGTTGTTTAGCCTAGTTGCCCAGCACAGGTGGGAGTTGCATCAGATGGATGTAAGCAACGCCTTTCTCCATGGCGAGGAGCTCTACATGGTGCTGCCTCCATGCTTCGACAATAGCTCTGGCAAGGTGTGGAAGCTACGAAAGGCCCTCTATAGCGTGAAGCAGTCACCACGCTACTGGAATCAGGAGATCATTCATACACTTCTCAGCGGCAGCCCCTTTCATAGCATTGCTGACCCCGTAGTGTTTATCAGCCCCTAAGGCTAAACCTTTGTCGTTGGTTTTGTCTTATGTCAACGACCTGCTCATCGTCTCACCGGATGCTGCTGCCATCCAGCGGGTCAAGGATGTGCTGCATGCCGCCTGCTAGATGAAGGACCTCGGGTCAACACAAGTCTTTCTAGGCATGGAGCTTGAGCATGATCGCTCCATGGGTCTCCTACACTTCCATCAGGCCGCCTACGTCCATACCTTTTCCAAGCGCTTCGCACAAGACCTTCCCCTTGTGCCGAGAGGATCCTCGCCCATGTTGCCTGATGGTCAGGCAAAGCTGAAGAGCTATGATCCAGTCGTGGTGGGAGAGCCAGTAGACGTGATCACGTATCTACGTGTCATCAGGTCATAGATGTTCCTGGCAACGACGACGTGTCTAGATATTGCGTCCGCCGTCAACCTCCTTGCCCAGTTCTCTCTGGAGCCGCGTCACCTCCACTTCGAGGTCGCGATCTGAGTATTCCGCTATGTTATCTTGACCCCACAGTGAAGCCTCATGTTCCGTTGACAGCCGTCCATTGTTGCGATGGGCTGCACCGACAGTGACTGGGACGGTAGTCCAGATGGAAAGAGTCGCACTGGCTGGATCTTTCTTGTTGGTGGCACGGCTGTGTCTTGGTGCAGAGGCAAGCAAGGCTGCATTCCACGAAGCACCGCTGAGGCTGAGTATGTGGCCTTTGGTTCGACGGATGTGAGAGCATGTCGCTGCGTCGCTTGTTTTCTAAGTTGTGTAAGTCAATCCCGTCCATCATGTTGCACTCTGACGATGAGAGTGCCATGGCCATTGCTGACAATGACGGTGTGTATCATTCCCACAAAGCACATCAATGTGCAGTATCACTATGTGCGTTCATCGTTGCATGACAGCAACATCGGCATTGTGTGGATTGAAACTGCATGGCAATTCGCTGCCTTGACCAAGGCACTTAAGTGTGACTCATTCAAGAAGGATGTGACTGCAGTTGGTGTGCGTCCGTGAGGTCCCTCTCTCTCTCTCTCTCTCTCTCTCTCTCTCTCTCTCTCGCTCTCTCTCTCTGTCTTCCTCTCCCTCTCTATCCCTGTACGCTTGGTCTCNNNNTTCGCTGCCTTGACCAAGGCACTTAAGTGTGACTCATTCAAGAAGGATGTGACTGCAGTTGGTGTGCGTCCGTGAGGTCCCTCTCTCTCTCTCTCTCTCTCTCTCTCTCTTTCTCTCTCTCTCTCTCTCTCTCTCTCTCGCTCTCTCTCTCTGTCTTCCTCTCCCTCTCTATCCCTGTACGCTTGGTCTCTGTGCTCTCTGCCTGTCTATGTGCACTGCACCTGCGAGTCATGGGGGGGTACTGGTTTTCACGCATCTCTCTCTGTACTCTATTGTGTCCTCCCGGCTTATGTACATAGACGTGCAGATGACAACAAGACGCGACAATGCTCGAGTGTCGTCTGGTAGAGCCGACACACGCTGAGGCCTACACGCATTTTGCTAGAGCCTCCTCCCTCCAACGTGCTCAACTCCATCAGCAAACCTCCTCCGCAGTCGTGCCGCTCGCAGTCACTAGCGTTGCGTATGCTATCTACACACGTTCAATGCTAGGTCTGACTGCACTACTGCATCTGCAACGCCATGTTCTGCTTAGGGTCCAAATTTCATGTTATTCGGGCACTGTTGGGACCGGGGACTAACGTAAACGTCGCTTGGATTTAGGCGGCTATATCTCATTGTTGTTATTCTTCTAGGTGATATTGACCGGACTACTGCGTTTGCAGCATGCGTATTATGGTATGGTCCAGTTTTCAGGCAAAACGGCAACGCCTCGGTTTTGGGCCGTCGGCTGTCTGGCAGGGCTCACCAAGAAAACCATGCCTGCCAAAAAATAGGTAACTTTTCCGATTGGCTTAGAAACTGAGTAGCAAGCTCTACAGAGCAGGGGGGAGAGCTAGAACTTGGAGGGGTCTCCCATTGTTGCTCATTCTCACCTCCTAATCTGTCATTTCCTGTTTCCAGCTTTTGTCTGGCGCTATCTCTGGCGCACAAGTTTCTGAGTAATAACACCAGAGTTCTAAGACTTTCAGACTCTGGTGCAGCAGACTTGTTGTGATTTGTGACATTCTTGTACAGTCTACTGTGACCACTCGGCCATGTCCATACTCGTACAGATCCCTGAGGCGGGCCCTGGTGACACCGGTGCGACGACTGGCGATGGACTACCAGCTTGGAGCTGGCCAACTACCGTTCCAGAGCCCCGGACACTGCCGGGACTTCCTGCTGTTTTTTCTACATCTTGCAGGAGTTGTATCGGCAGACTGGCCATGAGCCCGATTTGCATGTTTTTGCATTGCATGTCCACCGTCTGATGATGGATGCATGCATGTGACCAGTCGTAGCGGCCGTCTTGTGATCTTGCACGTCTAGGTTCAGACGACGTAGCATTCTGACATGTGTGTGCAGAGTTATGACCAAAACAGTGGTTTTGGGCCGGTTTAGGATAGCTCTTGGACCGCCACGTGCGACACCCGCTGTGCGCCGCGGCAGGTATTCATGCCATGGACCTGTCCTTTGTCATTTCTCTGTGCAAATGCTATTGAAGCATTCAGACACTTTGCCTTGTGTCCCCTAGCCAAACTCTTGCCGTTGCGTGCACGACTTGTGACTGTCGTCACCGTCTGATCAGGCACTGACGCCTGGTCAACGAGAGTGTTGCTAGGAAGCTTCCTTGCATCTTTTCATGGTAGCAGAACAGTGAGACAGTTCTCACTGAGCTGCGCAGCAGAGACACAGCAGAGCAGCAGCACTGAGAGTCNTCTCTCTGCAAATGCTATTGAAGCATTCAGACACTTTGCCTTGTGTCCCCTAGCCAAACTCTTGCCGTTGCGTGCACGACTTGTGACTGTCGTCACCGTCTGATCAGGCACTGACGCCTGGTCAACGAGAGTGTTGCTAGGAAGCTTCCTTGCATCTTTTCATGGTAGCAGAACAGTGAGACAGTTCTCACTGAGCTGCGCAGCAGAGACACAGCAGAGCAGCAGCACTGAGAGTCACCGGAGCAGCAGATCCATAGGGGCCTGTCGAAGACAGCCGGTCGCCGTCGACGCAGCCCACACCTATCACGTGAGACGATAGCAGCGGCGTTGCCACCGTGCCAGCAGCAGCATAGCAGCAGAGCAGGAGCAGCAGCAGTGGTAGCAGCAGCGTCGTAGAAGCAGCTACAGCGGCACGTGGCGGCTACAGCGAGTGCAGCCGCCGTCCGCAGCCGCAGCAGCAGCCGCGGCAACAGCAGCGCAGCGGCAGCAGCGGCGGCAGCAGCAGACCAGCAACAATGGCGGCAACAGCAGCGCAGCAGCAGCAGCGGCAGCCGCGGCGCCAGTAGCACAGCAGCAGCAACTGCACCAACAGCAGCGCAGCAGCAGCAGCAGCAATAGCAGCTCGCGGCGGCGGCAGCGAGCAGCAGCCGCAGCGCGCAGCAACAGTAGCAACATTGCGCAGCCGCTGTTGCCACTACTCCGCACGTAACCACGCAGCTACTGTTGCAGCTCACACCACAGCTGCAGCAGCAACTGAGCGGAAGCTGCTGCGCAGCTTCTGCGCAACTTTCGCACAGCCACCGCACAGCGGCTGCACGCTCGCGCAGAACCGCGAGAGAAAAAAAAAAGAGGGAGTCGAGCTGACGTCAGCAATTTTGCTCGCTGATGTCATCAGGTCGTGCTGACGTCAGCAACCACCTGCTGACGTTAGCACCATACTTTGCCGAATTTCTGGCCGGACAGTCAAAAGTTGCCAGCGTCTCAACTCCTCATGAAACGTTGACGCATTCAAAATCCGACAAACTTGACCTGTCGAACCATACTGAGAGGCGACATGAACTCATCTGACAACAAGGGGGAGGGGACAGGTGATCCCTCCTCCTCTTCTTCTGGGGTCCTCAGCCCACGCTCACAGGCCATTGAGGACCTGTGGAGTCAGCAGGATGAGATGCGTTGCCTACAGCAGGAGCAGACTGATGCCATCCGCACGCTGACTGAGCTTCTACGTGCCTAGTCCACGGTCCCACGGCAGGTTTCCGAGGGAGCTGCCGGCGTCGCGGTCTCTACATAGCAGTCGGCTCGTGCACCCGTGACAGGAGGCAGACCTGACCCACCACCTCCTGACCTCCTAGATGATGATCCATTCATGCCAGGCATCACAGGCGACTCCCCGGATCATGAGATTCGATTTCTTCAGGAGCGCCTCCGTCAGCTGCAGACGGGCACCAGATCTCCTCGGTTTCCTCCGATACGATCGTCACCCGACTATCCCGGTGACTATCCCCTTCCAGGAGTCTTCCCCATCCCTCGTCCTCCTTAGCCTACGGTTGCTCTCCCCACGAAGCGGCAACCCAAGGACTTTGAGACACCACCTCCACGGTATATTAGTGAGGACGGCTTCGATTGCTGCGAGATCCTCTTTCCGGTTTGGGCTACTTCAGAGGGAGTGTGGCCCTACTACCACAGCCCGTTTCAGCCTACAGACCCAGCACAGGTGCTGACAGCAGCCAAGGCAATGCGCGGACTCCTCTATGCCATGCCACGCGAGACCGTCGTCGATTTCTGCCCCTTCCTTGGCGAGGCCGGCACAGGCACCGGTGCCGATCCACGCGGAGGTTGGGATCTGGCCTTATCCCTGCTCGCCGCAGAGACGCACGCCACCCGTGCAGTACACAGTCGTGTGCCTTCCACTCTCTCCGTCAAGGGCCTAGAGAACCTGCACCCGATTACTGGCGACGTGCCATGCGCATCTACACGCGCCTTGGGACCTCAGGAGGCACACAGGTGTGGGCGCTCTGAACGATGATGCTCGAATTCGCCTTGAGTACACTGACATCTTCACACGGTACACTGACGCTGTCCTCGAGCCCTTTTCAGCCACTCTGTAGCTTCTCCCCTGGGTGCATCAGCTCTTCCTCCAGGTGACCTCAGCCCGTGAGGCAGCCATGGCCCATCAAGAGACTTCTCTTGCCGCCGCAGTCGTCCCATCACCACCATCTTCTCTCCTACAGTCTCCTTCTTCATCCTCCATCACGTCCTCATCTTCCTCCTCCTCTTCGGCCCCGCCCACACCCACTCAGACACAGGGTGTTGCAGCAACAGCTCAGGGGAAGAAGAAGAAGGGGAAGCATGGATCAGGTCAGCAGCAATCACAGCAGCAGTTGTCATCGAGTGGTAGCAGTGGACGTTCTGTTCACTGCTACAACTGTGGAGGCGCCCATCACTACACCGAGTTCTAGCAGCCGCACAACTGGGCGCGGATTACTCGTGGGCTCCAAGCTGCACACGCCCTTCGTTCCACGTCCAGCACGTCATCCTCGCCATCCTCCGGACGCGAGGCGGCCACGACTGTAGCTGTTCCCGCTTCCTCACCGGCGAGTAGCAGTGATCCGGACCCAGGCGACCGCACCATCGCTAAGCTCCGACACCTTCTGGCGCTCCGCTTTTAGGAAGGTGCGAGTGTGTTGTCATCGTCGGGTGGTCCACAGACTGTGTGTCCGTCCGTTCCTGTGGGTCGTGATGACGCGTGTGGGGGAGCACAGTCAGCATGTGATGATGATGGGCCTGACTGCACCGATTGGGTTCAGGAGTCTCATCTTTGTGCCCTGCGTCGTTCCTCCCCACTGACGGCTCAGCGTCCCTCTGATGCCGAGTGTGCCATTGCTCGTTGTACAGTGACGTCCACCAGTCGTGACTCCGGTGGCACTTGGATCATCGACACGTCCTGACATCGCTTTCACTATCAACCTCCTCGTTTAGTTCTCGCATGCTCCACTTGCCAGAGCCCTTCACGCGGCTGTGCGAGTGGTGCGGTACGTGGTCTCCACGCCGTACCTCAGACTCTGCTTTCGTCGGTAGTGTTCGATGGTCCTTTACGACTACACTGACAGCGACTGGGCCTGGAGCCCAGATGGACGCAACCGTACTGGCTTTGTGTTCTTGCTCGGCGGTACCGCTCTGTCTTGGTGTAGCAGGAAGCAGGGCTGCATCGCACGTAGCTCTTCGAAGGCAGAGTACATTGCTTTGGACGCAGGGGCTGCTGAGGCGGCATGGCTGCAGCGCCTGTTTCTTGAGCTTGGTCAGTCAGTACCCGCCATTGTGCTTCGTTGCGACAACCAGAGTGCTCTCGCCATTGCGGAGAACTCTGGTGTCTTTCACGCTTGCATGAAGCACATTGCGGTTGAGCATCACTTTGTGCGTGATCTGGTGGAGCGACAGGTGATCTCCGTCATGTGGGTTGGCACCGACATGCAGCGTGCTGATTTCTTGACAAAGGCACTAGCTCGCAGAAAGTTCCTGGTGGCCATTCGTTCTGTTGGGCTTCGCCCCATGCCTGAGAGTGGTTAAGTGTGGGATGTGTGTCCGTGTCCCATCAGTTTTACACACACTATTGTACTCGTCCTTGTGCTGCACGTGTATGGACACGCGTACCATCGGGTCATGGGGGAGTGTTGTGATTTGTGACGTTCTTGTACAGTCTACTGTGACCTCTCGGCCGTGTCCATACTCGTGCAGATCCCTGCATAGTTTCCTTTTTGGAACGGTAGTCACCGAGAAAAAGGAAAGAAACTAGGCAGCAGGTTGGGGCAGCAGCGTTGTTGATGCAGCGTGCGGGCTTCCACGCTCGTTGCTTAAGTCAGCTGCCCCCTCAGTCTGCTGCTCTAGAGTCTAAGTCTGGAAGCTCTGGGTTTTGCTACTCAGAAACGCGCGCGCCAGAGTTAGCGCCAGAAAGCAGCTGAAAACTGATAATGACTGATTAGGAATGAAGAATGAACAACAATGGGAGACCCCTCCAAGTTCTAGGCCCCCCCCAGCTCTGTAGAGCTTGTTACTCAGTTCATCAGCCAATCAGAAAATAGCTCAGTTCAGGCTGGCAGGTTTTCTCGGTGAGGCCTACCAGGCAGCCGACAGCCCAAAACCCGGGCGTCGTCCGTTTTGCCTGAAAACTGGACCATACCATAATACCGACGCTGCGAACGCAGCCGTGCGNCAATGGTTTATGCTGCCAAACAGGGCCATGCAACATGCAACTGGGACCCTAGGCAGTGCATGACGATGCAGACGCGATGGGACGCGCTGGACGCATGCAAGCAGCAACTGCGGTGTCAATGACCGCCGGCAGCACGACCGCCGAGGAGGCCTGCCGATGGAGCTGAGCGCGTCGCCGGAGAGAGGAGGCTCCAGCGAACTGCGAGAAGACCTCAGCGTGCGTCGGCTCCACCGGACGACACTCCATCAGCGTCGAGTCTCGCCGTCAGTCATCTGCACGCCGATGTACACAAGCCGGGAGGACACAACAGAGCACAATGAGAGATGCGAAAAAACCAACACTCCCCCATGACT
The DNA here is from genome assembly GCA_023375785.1 of Penium margaritaceum. Taxonomy (NCBI): domain Eukaryota; kingdom Viridiplantae; phylum Streptophyta; class Zygnematophyceae; order Desmidiales; family Peniaceae; genus Penium; species Penium margaritaceum. Next base: position 60,198 of record SZWC01003703.1, on the reverse strand, counting down.
CACAGGCGTAGTGCACATGGGCGGACAGGGACACGGTCAACATCCAGACTCCCCCAGGGCATGCAGAGACGCAGGCAGAGATAAAGAGAGAGCCACTCACGGACGTACGCCGACCGAACTCACAGCCTTCTTAAACGAGTCGCGCTTCAGTGCCTTGGTCAGGAAGTCAGCCAACTGCCGTGCTGTCTCAACCCACACGATGCTGATACTGCCGTTATAAAACAATGAGCGCACATAGTGGTACTCAACGTTGATGTGCTTTGTGCGTGTGTGATGCACGCCGTCATTGTCGGCGATGGCCATGGCACTCTCATTGTCACAATGCAACGTGATGGATGGGACGGACTGACGCAACTCGGACAACAGACGACGCAACCACACACTCTCACACGCGCCTGATCCAAGAGCCACGTACTCAGCCTCAGCAGTGCTGCGTGCAATGCACCCCTGCTTACCACTGCGCCAGGACACAGCCGTGCCGCCAATCAGAAAGATCCAGCCTGTGCGTCTCTTACCGTCAGGAATGCCGGCCCAGTCGCTGTCAGTGTAGCCCACTGCGACAACAGACGGTTGACGGCGGAACATGAGACCTCGCCGAGGAGTCGAGACGACATAGCGCAGTACTCGGATCGCGGCCTCGTGGTGGAGGTGACGCGGCTCCTGAGAAAACTGGGCTAGGAGGTTGACGGCGAACGCGATGTGTGGACGCGTCGTCGTCGCCAGGAACATCAGTGACCCAATGACTCGCAGGTACGTGGTCACGTCAACTGGCTCCCCCACAACAGCTGGGTCACGACTCTTCAGTTTCACCTGGCCATCGGGCGACATGGGTGAGGATGCGCTTGGCACGAGTGGGAGGTCCTCGGCGAAGCAAGTGGACAGAGTCTGCACATAAGCAGCCTGATGGACATGGAGGATGCCCTGGGAGCGATCATGCTCGAGCTCCATGCCCAGGAAGACTCGGGCAGACCCGAGATCCTTCATCTGGTAGGTGGCGTGCAGCAGGTCCTTGACGCGCTGGATGGCGGCCGTGTCTGGCGACGCAATGAGGAGGTCGTCGACGTACACCAGAACAGCAGCGAAGGTCTGGCCTCGCGGACTGACAAACAGTGCAGGGTCCGCGGTGCTGCGCTGGAGCCCACCACGAAGGAGCGTGCTGCTGATCTCCTGGTTCCAGCACCGAGGCGACTGCTTCAGGCCATAGAGGGCCTTACACAGTGGCCACACTCTCCCGGTGCCATCGTCGAAGCCTGGTGGTTGCACCATGTAAAGCTCCTCACCCTCCAGTGAACCATGGAGAAAAGTGTTGCTCACATCCATCTGATGCAGCTCCCACCCGTACTGGGCGACCGGGCTGAAGAGCGCCCGGCTGGTGGAGAACCGGCCAACTGGGGCAAAGATCTGGTCATAGTCGACCCCAGGGACCTGGGCAAACCCCTTTGCAGTGAGGCGGGCCTTGTACTTGTCCAAGGACCCGTCTGGTTTCCACTTGCGCCGAAAGACCCACTTGGCGCCGATGGCCTTCCGACCTGGAGGAAGGTCGACGAGGTCGTACACGTGGTGCAGCGGCGAGCTCATCGGCGCAGGCACCGTCCCAGTGTGCGGCCTCAGGAGAGGCTCGTGCCTCGCGCAAGGTGGCTGGGTCCTCCGGGCGTGCTGTGGAGCGGACTGAGAGAGCATGTGCCTCTCGCGCCCCAGGTGGGATGCGTGCTAGGGCAGCCATGACAGCGTGCCGATGCTCGTGATGGAGCATGGCGTAGCCCAATGCGAAGCCCGGGTGCAAATCTGCAATGATGGCCGATGTGGTCAGGCCCAGGGCCTTGGTGCCAGGGTCCCCACTCACGACCGTGGGAGTGGAGGAGGCACGTGGAGCCACGGGGGGTCGAGGCGCTACCGAGCGCGGTGCGACGGTCTGCACGCTCACCGACGGCCTGGGTCGGAGGCTGCCGCCGGGTCCTCGTGTGTAGCGTGGCAAGGCATGCGACGGCGCTGATGGGCCAGTGGAGGCGACTGGGGCTGTCGACCCGGAGAGATCAGCGGACACGACGGGGGCTGCCGGCCCGGAGGGACCAGCAGACGCGACTGGGGCAGCTGGCCCGGAGGGACCAGCGGACGCGACTGGGGAGGCTGGCCCGGAGGGACCAGCGGACGCGGCTGGGAAAGCTGGCCCGGAGGGACCAACGGACCCGGAGGGACCAGCGGACGCGGCTGGGGAAGCTGGCCCGGAGGGACCAGCGGACGCGACTGGGGAGGCTGGCCCGGAGGGACCAGCGGACGCGACTGGGGCACCTGGCCCGAAGGGACCAGCGGACGCGGCTGGGGCAGTTGGCCCGGAGGGACCAGCGGACGCGACTGGGGAAGCTGGCCCGGAGGGACCAGCGGACGCGGCTGGGAAAGCTGGCCCGGAGGGACCAGCGGACGCGACTGGGGAAGCTGGCCCGGAGGGACCAGCGGACGCGGCTGGGAAAGCTGGCCCGGAGGGACCAGCGGACCCGGAGGGACCAGCGGACGCGGCTGGGGAAGCTGGCCCGGAGATACCAGCGGACGCGGCTGAGGAAGCTGGCCCAGAGGGACCAGCGGACGCGACTGGGGCAGCTGGCCCGGAGGGACCAGCGGACGCGACTGGGGCAGCCGGCCCGGAGGGACCGAAGAATGTGTCACCCGGACGCGGTAGGACGGAGGACGGACTCACCACTCCCCCACGCGACGGGATAGACACAGACGAGCCGGAGCGAATGAGGTCGCGAGGAAACAGGTCCTCGAAGAAGAGGGCATCCCGGGACTCGACGATGCAGTGTCGGGAGGGGTCCCAGAAGCGCCAGGCCTTGGACTGGCGAGAGACACCGAGGAAGGTGCAGGGACGGCCGCGGGGGGCGAGCTTGCCGCCCTGCTGCGGGGCGGGCAGCCAGACAATGGCGACACAACCCCAGACGCGAGCGGGGCGGAGGTCAGCGCGCTGACCGCACCAATGCTGGTACGGCGTGGACTGACGGGGAAGGGGACCGTGGGGAATCCGGTTCCAGACCCAGGTCATGTAGGCCATGGCTTCAAAGTAGAAGCCCTCGGAGAGACCGGACTCGACACGCATGGTGCGGACGGCGTCGGCCATGGTCCGGTTCCACCGCTCGGAGACACCGTTCTGGGCGGGGGTGTAGGGCGCCGATGTCTCGTGGTGGATCCCGCGGGAGGCGAGGAAAGTCGTGGCCTCACCCATGTACTCGCCACCGCGATCGGAGCGAAAGCGGCGAAGGGAGCGGCCACACGCGCGCTCTGCGAGGACAAGCCAGTCCTNAGTAGAAGCCCTCGGAGAGACCGGACTCGACACGCATGGTGCGGACGGCATCGGCCATGGTCCGGTTCCACCGCTCGGAGACACCGTTCTGGGCGGGGGTGTAGGGCGCGGATGTCTCGTGGTGGATCCCGCGGGAGGCGAGGAAAGTCGTGGCCTCACCCATGTACTCGCCACCGCGATCGGAGCGAAAGCGGCGAAGGGAGCGGCCACACGCGCGCTCTGCGAGGACAAGCCAGTCCTGGATGGCCCGGGCGACATCGCTCTTCTGCCTAAGGCAGAAGACCCAGCGATAGCNCGGACGGCGTCGGCCATGGTCCGGTTCCACCGCTCGGAGACACCGTTCTGGGCGGGGGTGTAGGGCGCCGATGTCTCGTGGTGGATCCCGCGGGAGGCAAGGAAAGTCGTGGCCTCACCCATGTACTCGCCACCGCGATCGGAGCGAAAGCGGCGCAGGGAGCGGCCACACGCGCGCTCTGCGAGGACAAGCCAGTCCTGGATGGCCCGGGCGACATCGCTCTTCTGCCTAAGGCAGAAGACCCAGCGATAGCGAGAGTAGTCGTCCGTGAGGGTGAGGACATAGCGGCCATGCTCGCCGACCGACTCGGTGGGGAGAGGGCCCATGACATCCGAATGGACAAGGTCGAGAGGGGCAGATGCACGGGAGGCAGACAAGGGGTATGTGGACCGGTGCATCTTCCCCTGAGCGCAGTCAATGCATTCAGTGGGGCACGGGAGAGGGAAAGTCTCCGGGTCAAGGCCCGAGGCAGGTTGGGTGCGAAGCATGCTGTCCACAGCGGCAGAGTGGACGTGGCAGAGGCGGCGGTGCAAGAGGCGGGTGTGCTGAGGAGAAAGCGTACTGGTGACGAGCACATGGCCTGTGGCGGCCGACGAGGAGGAGACGGGAGAAGAAGAGGAGAGACGAGGAACATGCCACAGGTTGCCACGGGCGGTGGCGTGCAGGACGACAAGACCAGACGGACGCAACGACACAGTGCCAACACCACGCGAGTGTACAACGTCCATGCTCATGCGGTCAAGGGCAGTCACGGACAGGAGGCTGAGCTCGAGACCAGGGACGAAGAGGACATCGGTCAGAAAGACGTCACCGGCAGGACCACGGAAACGAACGACGCCAACACCACGGACCGGAAACACTTGTCCGGAGCCCGTCCGGACACCGGAGACATCGCCTACTGGACCGAGCATACTGAAGGCCTCGCAAGAGGCCGTCATGTGATGCGTGGCTCCGGAGTCGATGATTTAGGTCTCAGCAGGGTCCTGGACAGGGGTCGCCAGATCGCTAACGGTCACATGGCAGCAAGCAAGGGACGCGAACGCGGTGGAAGGGGGCGCGAAACGGGACTGCCAATCGTCAAGCCAGGCAACATCATCAAGAAGAGAGGCGGAGGAGGCCACGGGCGACGACGAGACAGACGAGGAAATGGGACACGACCGCAGCTCAGTCTCAGTCATGCAGGGCTGGGCAGGAGAACAGGAGGTGACGCAACTCGCACTTCCCTGGGGAGGAGGGCGAGGCAAGCCGAGTTGGAGCGCGATAAACTGCTCCAGCTGACGCTCACGGGAGGAGGGCCCGGGAGCGTAGACGGAGTGCGGTGTGACGGCGCCGGAGCCCGGGTAGGAGGAGGACGGAATCGCCGAAGGGAACGGGGGCGCCGACAGCTGCGGAGTCGGTGTCTGCGGGACTGGCGAGGCGACCGGGGTGGTGGAGCCGCTGGACGAGGTCAAGGCGTCAGAACTGGCGACAGCGACGGAGGCAGAGGCGAGACGGCGCTCCAGCTGGCGACGCATGGTGGCGATGATGCGCGCCTCGTCCGTCGGCAGCGGGCACGTGTACCACCCGTGCCCAGGCTGGCCACAGTTGTGGCAGGCAGAGCCACCACTGCCAGACCCGGTCGACGGCTGCTGCTGCTGCTGCTGCTGCTGACCCTTGCCCGTCTTGCTCCGACGCTTCTTCTTCGCCGTCGGCGAAGCGCTGGCGGAGGAGCTGGCGGAGGAGCTGGCGGTTGTAGCTGTGGCGGGGGAGGCGATGGCCACGGAGGCGAGAGCCTCCGTGCGATGGAGTTCGGACTCCTGGCAAGCTTCCTCAATGCGGAGGAAGAGCTCGTATGCCCAGGGCATGAGGGTGCCCTGGGTCGCCATGGTGGAGAGGACGTCCTGGGGGTAGTGGACGAAGACGTCCGCGTACGCGCTGGTGGCGCCGCGCTTGATGGTGAGGAGCGCGGACAGAGGGGGTGGAGCAGCTGTGCCGAGACGACGCAGGATGTCCTCCGCCCGCTGCCAGTAGGCAGTGACCGTCTCGGTCTCCCCCATGCGCTGGGAGTTGAACTCTCGGAGCAGACGGCTGATCTCAGCGTCGCTGGACAGACGATGAGGCCGAGTGAGGATGTGCCATGCGGATGCAGGGTCCGGTGTGGCGCCAGTGGTGAAGTCGCCGAGGAAAGGCTCCAGTGCCAGGCGGGAAGCTGGAGGGGCGACTGGGACGAGGGCACGGACGGCGCGACCAGCGTCATACAGCTGGTCGGCCTGGGTGGAGTCATAGGGATGGGTGTAGTACACCCATAGGCCCTCCCCTTGCGCCCAGATCCGGAAGCTGAGCTCCCAGCTCCGGAACTGCTCGCCAGACTTAAGCGGCGGCGGCGGTGTCTCAAAGTCCTTCTGCCTGCGGCCGGCGCCCACAGTGGGGCCAAGGACGGAGGTCACCGTCTGCCGCTGGCGCTGAGTCTGCTGCTGCGCTAGGTAGTGCATGGCAGCGGACACAGCTGGGCTGGCGTGCCCTGGAGGGATGAAGGATGGCAGCGCACCGGTAGCAGTGTGGGAAGCTGATGGCTGTAGCGCCGCAAGCTGCTGCGTCAAGGCGGTGAGCTGTAGCTGAAGAGCGGCGAGGGGGTCAGGGACGCCGCCGCCGATGCCAGAGGACATCTGCTGCTGCAGTTGCTGCTGCTGCTGCTGCTGTTGCCTCTGCATCAAGGCGGCGAGCTGCAGCTGAAGAGCGGCGAGCGGGTCAGGGATGCCACTGCCGATGCCAGAGGGAAACTGCTGCTGCTACTGCTGTTGCCGCTGCTGCTGCTGCTGCTGCTGCTGCTGCTGCTGCTGCGGCTGCTGCTGCTGCTGCTGCTGCTGCTGCTGCGGCTGTTGCTGCTGCTGCTGCTGCTGCTGTTGCTGCTGCTGCTGCTGCTGCGGCTGCTGCTGCTGCTGCTGCTGCTGCTGTTGCTGCTGCTGCTGCTGCTGCTGCTGCTGCTGCGGCTGCTGCTGCTGCTGCTGCTGCTGCAGCTGCTGCACAAAAGGGGGGCTAGGGGTCCCTCCCCCAACGGAGGAGGACCCCGAGTCAGAGGGGCTGTTGGTCATGGTGGTTAAAGATGCCTCTCGTCCCCTTTTGTTTTTTTTTTTCCTTTTCTTTTGTGTTACTGATGTCAGTAGTGACGTCAGCCGAGGATGGCTGACGTCAGTAAAGGGAACTGCGTGTGTGCAGTGCCACTGTTTTCTCCCCCGGCCTCCCTTTTTTTTTCCTTTCTCTGTTGATGACGTCAGCAGTGACGTCAGCAGAGGGGTGCTGACGTCAGCAGCGGCAAATGTTGGGGCCGCCGCTGCTGTTGTTGGTGCTGATGCTGCTGTAGATGCGGCTGCAGCTGCTGCTGCTGCTGTTGCTGCTGCTGCTGCTGCTGCTACTGCTGCTGGTGCTGCCGCTACTGCTGCTGCTGCTGCCGCTGCTGCTGCTACAGCTGTTTGCTGTTGCTGCTGCTGCTGCTGCTGCTGCTGTTGCTGCTGCTGCTGCTGCTGCTGCTGCAGCTGTTTGCTGCTGCAGCTGTTTGCTGCTGCTACTGCTGCTGCTGCTGCTGCTGCTATTGTTGCTACTGCGGGTGCTGCAGCTGCTGCTGCTCGTGCTGCGAGCTGCAGCAGCTGTTGTGACTGCTGCTGCTGCAGCAGCGAGCTGCTGCAGCTCGCTGCTGCAGCTGAGTGCTGCTGCAGCTGCTGCGTGCTGCAGCAGCTGCTCGCTGCAGCTGCAGGCTGCTGAAGCGAGCTGCGGGGGTGGGGGATTTTTTTGCTGTCTCTTTTTTTGTTTTTTTTTTTTTTCCT
>SZWC01003703.1:10344-20573 GCA_023375785.1 Penium margaritaceum | reverse complement strand
GTTTAGGCCTCCCGAGATGCCGGAACACGTAACCGGGCGTCCGGGTCTCAGCCACATGCAAACTACACAAGTCTGACAGGGGGTCAACAAGACTAGGGTAATCAGTGCTAGGTCTCCCGAAGTACCGGTACAGACCACCAGGTACCCGGGTCTCGACCATGAAAGAGTGCATCACTTGTCAGAGACTATGCGGTAGACTTCTATGTGGTCTCCCGGTGCACTGGTACAAACCACCAAGTGCCCGGGTCTCGACCACCGAGAAAACTCTAGTAAACAAGTATGGGAAAACAGAGCTGCAAGAATGCACCATACATGTCACAGAAGGAGTAATGGAGCCACTAGGACGCTCTCCCTAAACAAGGCTACACGATAGCTCAAAGCCCATACACCAACAGTCAGCAATTGAGTACAACTCGGTGCTTGTCGTGAGCCCTCCGTTCAGTCGAGCGAGCTCATTTTCCATTTTTATGCTTCTTTTTGTGTTGAGGTTGGCTTTTCACAATAAGAAAAGCGATTTTCCCAAACCACTCAGAATTATGGTGGTGCTCACGGGAGAATGAAAAACAATTATTTTGAGCGAATACAGAGATCTCTACGGTGTTCCTTCTCTNTCTACACTGAGATCATTTTCGGGGTTCACAAAATGGCTTCAAGACCTCACTCAGATGATTTTCCCCTCTTTTCACTCTTAGGGACGATTTTCATCAACGCCACGTGTAGGGCACTCTCACGCTTACACGTGAGAGTGCACTCTTGTCAGCAATTGAGTACAACTCGGTGCTTGTCGTGAGCCCTCCGTTCAGTCGAGCGAGCTCATTTTCCATTTTTATGCTTCTTTTTGTGTTGAGGTTGGCTTTTCACAATAAGAAAAGCGATTTTCCCAAACCACTCAGAATTATGGTGGTGCTCACGGGAGAATGAAAAACAATTATTTTGAGCGAATACAGAGATCTCTACGGTGTTCCTTCTCTCTCGTGCCTCTCTCGCTCGAAAGATTCTCTCGTCCTCGCTCGCTCTCGCTGGCGAGGAGGGCAAGCGAGAGCGAAGGTACGAGGCCACGAGCCTCGCCCTCGAGGCCCTTGTGGCCTCTCAACCATGAATCAAGAAACTAGCTCAATCGGCGGCTGTTGGATTGCCAGTGGGTGGCAGGCCGGTCATCTGACTGGCCGCCGACCACCTAGCCGACCATCTGCCAATACTCTGGCAGCCAGCGCGTGGCTGGCCATCAACCAACCCTCGCAATGGCAAGGGGTGGTTGCAAACCCTCGCAATGGAAAGGGGTGGTCGTCTTCCATGAATGCCGCCCTATGAAATGCTTTCACGAGTGTCGCGTGCCTCTTGCCACACTAGATTTCTGCAAGGTGCCCATTTGCTCTAGTTATCATTGACCACCTTTGTGGGCAACCGGGATTCGGGCTCCCCATGCTCAGATCCAACACTGGCCCAATGAACGAGGTATTCTCCAACAACCTACGACCGGAGTGTACGCTCTCGGTGTTGGAGTAGGCAAAGAACGTCTTATTGTCCGTTGGAAGCAAGGACTGGTGGTAGTGGTTTAACGATTCCCTCTGCCGTGTATGGAGCCTGCAGGCTCACATGAAACACGCCATACATATTCATACACGGCTGGAGCAACAATCGTCCACTGACTTGTTCACTGGAAAATCTACTAGTGTTATGAATTCTTCCAAATCATTCATTGCAGGATCCACGTACATGCAAGGCATGTGCTTTACACTGCGATTCATGCATTCTGTTTATCCATTGGTTTGAAGTGAAACATTGTCGACGTATGCGACGTGTTGCCAAAGTACTCATGCATCTTACCAACGAATGTTCGATATCGATTCGAGAGAATGCGCAAATGAAAGCCGTGGTACTTGACGACACCCTCAGAGAAGAGACGAGCGGCCTCCTCTACGTTCACATCGTTGGTTGTAGGAGTGAAGAGTGTCATCTTCGTCAGAACATCCCCAACCACTAGTATTGCATCGTGGCCACTGGACATGTCCGGAAGACCAGTAATAAGGTCCATGCTGACGTACTCCCGTGGAGCCTAGGGATAGGAAGCTGTTTGAGGAGTCTAGCAGGATTTTTGTTACTAGTCTTGTTCAGAAGACATTGGTCGCATGTCATGTAGTACTTACAAACATTGACACTCCATCCTCGCCACCTAAAGTGGTCTGAGAGTGTTTGTCCGGTTTTTTGAGGTCCCACATGACCTGCGACCGGCAGCCCGTGGAACAGGGAGAAAATCTTCTCTTGAAGGTCCCCGATTCTAGCACAACTTGTTCTCCATTCCAGAAGATTCCTCCAACCTCCAATATTTCGTACTTGTCCATATTCTAAGAGTCTTGGAACCAATAATCCACACAGTATCCCATTCGGATCCTGTTAGCAAAGCTGTTCTAGTGGATAATCTCTCAAGGTGGTTGCCATAGGTGTGCATGTGGGTCAAGTGTTTCCATTGTAGCTGTTGCAATGTTTTTAAAAGACACCAATTTGGTGGTTGTTTTAATTGCCATAGGCTATGGTTCAGTGGATTGGCCACGTTGATGTGCCTTGGTTGATGTTCCTACGTGAACGAGAATTGGCTCAAGTAATTGCTCCAACGCTCCTTTCGCCTTGATAGGTTCGGTTGCATTTGGAAAACCACCAATTCGTTGCGACCGGTCACGAATGTCGCACCCTCTTGATCATCCTTGTGGTAGCAATGCCACATCTTGAAAGCGTGTGCCATTGCAAGGAGCTCTTGATTGCCAGATGTGTATCAGGTCTCCGCATGGATGAGCTTTCGACTCTCGTACACGACCGGATTGCCATTTTGCATACGGATTATTCCAAGCCCTACTACAGATGCATCGCATCGCACCTCCCACGGTAAGGTTGCATCCGGAAGAGCTAAGACGAGCACTGTGGATAGAACCTATTTCACTTTGAGAAAGGTATTCTTGTAGTTAGGTGTCCAATTCCAATGCACTTCTTTCTACGTGAGCCTGGTTAGCGGCACTAACAGGGTGGAATATCCTTGCATAAACCATCAAAAGTGGATTGCAAGGTTGAGGAAAGATCAAATCTACTCAGCGTTTTCTAGGCGCGGCCAATCCACCACAATTTGCACCTTTTGTGGGTCAACATGGATTTCGTCCTTGTCGAAGATGTCTCCAAGGTATGCGAGCTCATTTTGTGCAAACTTGCACTTGCTCACTTTTGCAAAGAACTTATGTTCCCAAAGGATTGCAAGGACTTTGCATACATGCTCTATGTGCTCTTCCATGGACCTCGAGAAAAAAATGATTTTGTCCAGGTAAACCAAGATAAACAAGCCGTGTTGCTTGGCAAACATTCGGTCTATTTCTCCTCGCAAGGTTGCTGGGGCATTCTTTAGCCCAAAGCATGAAATTTGGCATTGATAGTGTCTCAAGTGCATTCATAACGCAGATTTTGATACATCGTCCGTGATGCAGATTTGATGGTACTTTTTAGACAAATCCAAGGACAAAAAGGATTTTCCCCTTTGGATTTGGTCGAATAGGCCCTCGATCCACGGTAAGGGGAATCAAATTTTTACCGTTATCTTGTTCAGTACTCGGTATCTTGTTCAGTCCACACACATACAAAAACCGCCGTCCTTTTGCTTCACAAAATGGATCACGCACCGTATGGCGAGTTACTTGCTCGATCCATCATTTTTTAATGTATTCTTTGATTTGGCATTTGGCTCAGGTAACTGCTCCAACGCTTCTTTTGCCTTGATAGGTTCAGTCGCATTTGGAAAACCACCAATGCGTTGCGGCCAGTCACGACCGTCGCACCCCCTTCATCATCCTTGTGGTAGCAATGCCACATCTTTTACCGTTATCTTGTTTGGTCCACGCACATGCAAAAACCGTCGTCCTTTCGCTTCACAAAATGGATCACGCACCGTATGGCGAGTTACTTGGCTCGATCCACCATTTTTCAATGTACTCTTTTGATTTTGCATTCGGCTCTCGCCATTCAGGTGGACTAAGGCAAAACATGGGTCTGAACAAAGGGGACACCTCCAGTTGTATTGGAATCGTGTGGCCCACGTGTCGTTCTAGTGGAAGCATAGCCGGCGGGTCTTGGAATGCATCCAAGAACTCCGTCAATAGAGATTTGATCTCTTGTACCATATCTTCTTTCATGTCATCCTCCACTTTCTATAGTTGAGCAAATAAGTATCGAAACCCTTGTCAAATACGTCTCTTGACCTATATCATAGACAAGGTGACATGGACTTTTAGTTGGGTCTGTGACAGTTCTACACTTGGAATTAGTATGAAGCGATGTTGTTCACTTCAAAGTATCAAGCATTTTGATTCAACGCACATCCAAAACATGTTGTCACGGATCCAAGGATCGCTTAGCGCAACGTTGAACGGGTTAAGAAGGTTGAGTACCTTGAATGTGAGACTCTATGTGTAACCTTGAATGCAGATTCTTGCTTTATATTTACCGATCACAGATATTGTACGATTTTCTACGACGACAACTGTGCCATTCAATGGCTCATGCTTTAGGACCACCTATTGGGTAAAGCTAAGGCTAGCAAAAGAGTCATTCCCTCCAGTGTCAGCCCGTATGTTTACAGGAGTAGCATCTAGATGTCCTTTGAAATGCATCATCATGGGGAAAAACATTATCACTAACATCACTGAGGGGTGGGAAAAACCCGCACCATAACTGTGTCCGTTACCATGGCCGGAGCCATTGACGCAACCTCGGCCATGCCCATACCCTCCAGCTCCACCATCCCCGCAAAGTACCGCCACTACAGCCAACACCGCGGCCTCTTGCCCACCACTGAGAGAATGAGGGCACTAGGCCCTAAAGTGGCCAGGTTTGATGGAATTGTGGCAAAGCCCATCGCGGGAGGCTGCATTGTAATGCTCATACGTTGCCCGCAGATTGTCACTTTCTTGGCTGCGTCGGTTGTTGGAGAACTTGTGCCCACCAGCCTTCTTTGCCGGAGGGATCGTGGGCTACTTGCCCTTGGCCTTGTCTCACTGTCCGGCTGATCCACTGGCCCCTACATCGTCCATGCGCATGTCGCGGTATTGCTGTACACTCTCCTTCAGTTGTGCATCAGAGTAGTGGTTTGGGTTTGCCAAATGTACTTTGATCATGTAGTCTCAAACGCCCTCTAGCTTGTCCAAGCTTGACTGGTTTTTGTTATGGTGGTCTTGTCCTTCAGCTACTCGCTGGCCAGACCATAACACAAGTACTCTAGCAGCAAGGACTCCGGGTTCTTGAAGGTCTGGGTCTCATCACCCTTGGTGAAGCTTTTGGCTTCCTCCATGAGTGCAGTGAACTCACTCAAGGCCTCAAGTAGGATCGATCTACCCAACTACCTGAAGCCCTTGATCTTGTGGAAGGAGCGATACGCCTCCTCATGGTGGGTACACTTCTTGTGCATGATAGCGCAGAAGACCTTCCACAGCTTGGGCTCCCACTCAAGGTATGCTTGCTACATGCTCCACTCCGTGACCACGTACTTGAAGAGGTTGTGCTAAAGTCTCTTTCTGACGAGTTCGTCCCACTGACAAAGTGGTGCCTTGTCGACATGCAGGTTGTGTCCCTTGTGATTCAGCCAGCCGGTCAGCTTCACACCCTTCTCAAAGACCTCTACACTTTGGAGGAAGGACGTGTTTATGACCTACCCTAAANTGGGTACACTTCTTGTGCATGATAGCGCATAAGGGCTTCCACTGCTTGGGCCCCCACTCAAGGTATGCTTGCTACATGCTCCGCTCCGTGACCACGTACTTGAAGAGGTTGTGCTAGAGTCTCTTCGTGACGAGTTCGTCCCACTGACAAAGTGGTGCCTTGTCGACATGCAGGTTGTGTCCCTTGTGATTCAGCCAGCCGGTCAGCTTCACACCCTTCTCAAAGACCTCTACACTTTGGAGGAAGGACGTGTTTATGACCTACCCTAAAGCCGTCAAGGTAGGCAAGTCGTCGTTGCCATTGGCGGTGGCATCAACACCTATGGCTCGCTGCGATCACTACTACATCCGCACCTGGATCAGGCTCTTCAATGCCTTGTCGAGGTCCTCGCGTCGACAGCTTGCTTCATGAGCAGCCAGGTGCTACAGCTAGCGATCACATATGAGGTCCGTGATGCTCTGTGAGACGTGGGCCAATAGGTTGGCAAAAGAAAATTTTGACTCTGATGTCGTCAAAGCGACGGTGATAGCCTCAAGGGCCTCACGTTGTTCAAACACCTTTACCCACTTTAGGAGGGTACAATTCACGTATACGCGTGCAAAGAGTTCCACCATCCTGAGGAGGCTTCCATTAGCAATGACGCTCAAGTAGGTGCTGGTCTGGCCTATCGCAACCACATCATAGGAGTCAGGGTTTATCCTTACTCCTACAGATGATGTCGCACCTCCATCATCGGTGGTGATATTGAGGTGGCCCGCCGCCTCGGCAGCCAAATCATTAAGCCTCATGTGGTCGTTACAAATTGATTTTGCACTGACATCATCCAGTATGTGCTCATAGGAGCCTCTTTTGTGGCTACTTCTGGTACTTTTGCTGCTGTTGGCAGTTTTGCTGTTGTTGGAAGCTTTAGGCGATCCAACGAGCGCCTTGTCCCTCCTGAGTGATTGGCTCAAGTTCACCGCATGATGATGGAGATGATCACGATCCTCATCGCCTTTGCCATCGTCGGCATCATGCTCTTTATCGGGGTCCACGCTCAGGTGTACCTCCTCGAGTGCCTCCTTTGTTGCATGGGGTCAACCACATGTACGTTGACGTGCTCGTTGAGTACTTTTTTGGCTACCGCATGCTTCTTGCTTTCACTGATTTTGGCGCCAGTTGCCTTTGCTAGTGTGGTTTCCCTTGGTGTGGTAACCTTGCTTGTAGCGGTGGCTCCCAAAGCTTGGAGTCTACCAAGGGCGTGTGGTGAGGCCGTCATCACCTTGCCCTTGTTGTTCTTGGAATGTCCGACACTTACCACTTTGTCGCCTGTGCAACTAGAATATGAAGACTGTTGTGAGGGTCATCCCACAACCTTGAGGAGGTGTCATCTGCAAAATTTACCTTGCTCTCACTATTGGTGGGGCACTTAAAAGCTTTATTTCTATCATTCTAGGCTTCTGTGGTCGACACAATCACGTGGTAGAAAAACACTATTTTCCTGTGCCACCGTGGTTGGCACAAGTGCGTGGATTTCAAGCAACACCATAAGTTGTGACTCATGACACTAGGCAAGGTAGAAACCCTAGGAGAACAGAATTAAGAACAAACTAACAAAGAATCTATACACACTTGAGCACTGCTCCTATGGTGAGGCGGAGGGGAGGGGGGGTCAACTCTAACCTAACGTTCCCACCCTCGCGTGTTCCTCCTTCACTTCTCTTGTCTTCTTTCTTGTCTTTTGGTCTTCCTTGGCCTCCTCTTGAGACCTCTTGGTGCATCTCTTGCCTTCTTGGAGACAGCTTGTTTGTGCCCCACGACAAAGGGGAGGCCTCCAAGCATTCCCCAAGAATGGCCTTCCCCCTTTTTTCTTATCCTCTTAGACTGTAAGATTATCCTCTCTTAGGGATAAACAATGTCCCAGTTTTGGTTGAAGGATAGAGGAGGGTGTCTTGAGTAGAGGGAGAAAGTGATGGTTTTGGAGGTGGGTGCTCCACACCTTGTCCAAGAGAAATCAACCTCATCCCCTAAGGAGTGGGAGAACCTTAGAGGAGCTTACCAAACAAATCAAATCTCTTCAACAGCTTTCGAACCTAAATTATGGCACAAAAACCGGTTAAGTTTTAAGCCCGTATCTATCTGTGGCGGTTCTACTATTGGTGCAGCTGCTCATAGCATTTTGTATCTCTGTTAGCAACCAGGTTCATCGCACCCTTGGTTGGGAGGATCGCCTTGCTCTAAAAATCACTATGGTCTTGCTCTCACGGTTGTGTCTCCAACTCCTGCATTTAGGTTGTCGTCGGAGTTTGCAGAATGGTGACCAGAGTTTGCTCAAGGGATTTTTCCACCTGTGTCACACTTGAGAACAATTGCCATCAACGTCCTGTACGGAGAGACTTGAACATCAAGTCTCCGGAGGCCAATTTCCGTTTTTGCCTCACCTCCTCATTTTGGGTCCAAAACAAGGGGAGTACTACTCCAAACTCATGAGTTCACATGAATTTTCCGCATTCAAAACTCAAAATTTGTACTAAACAAGCTCGGGTTTTGTTTTTTTACGCGATGGCGTGAAATTGTCGCGTCCGAGGCATGTCCGGCGATTTTGTGCTGGTGCTATTCCTTCTCTCTTACGCCTATCTTGCCATCGAGAATCCAGTTAGGCCGTACCCATTCAAGCACCCAAGCGCACAAGGCGATTAGCATGGCCAAACAGGCGGGATTTGATAATATTAATCTCGATATCATGTATGGCTTCTCATCCTCGCTGGTTCTCGCTGGTAAGGAGGGCGAGTGAGGGTGAGGGCACAAGGCCATGAGCCTCGCCCTCGAGGCCCTCGTGGCCTCTCGGCCGCCGATTGAGCCATTAGCTCGATCGGTGGTGATTATAAGTGTGCTGAAAAACGAGGGATAACATGATAGGGGCAGTTGAGTTTAAACACGTAAATGCAATTTAGACATGTTTTTACATTTATGAGTGCATTCACAGCATGGAAAAGAGCAGGCAATCACCATATGACATAGACTTGCACTTGGGTATTGCCGCTGGGTAGGATGAAAAAATGCATATTAACATGGGTGTGCTATACAACAAAGGGCCTTTGTATGGGTAAAGGGAAATCACTAATACATAGTATCATAGCCACGAAAGTAGTCAAACATTTACTATGTTCCTTGATGAAAGGTTTCCATTTAGAGACTCGGTTGATGATTTCAAAAGGATCGAACATACGCTTTTCACCATGCCTCACAACTTGGGACTGAACATGACATTGGAGTAAAACATTGAATGATTGACAACAAGTCCAAATGTCCATGTGTGTCAAATCAAAACTGACTTGGTTTGGAAAAGGGGACATCATTGTTTTGAAAAAACATTGGGTGAAAGTTGTCTGTATCCAATTTTTACAAGAAAACAATGCACACCTCGATGCAACCTTAAAAATGTCTGAAACATCCGGTTGATATCACTACCGCCAAGAAAACAACAAGGGCGTAGATGCAATGTCGATGACGTCTCCCACCTGGCATCGACATGATGATGTCATGATTTTGGGATGCAAAACATCACAAGCACCTTGATACAGGAGTTTGTAACAATTCTTTCAATTGTGGAGAGTTTGTCCTGGGGATTAATGACTCTTTATGCATTCAAAGGGTACCTACCAGGCCCCACATCCGTAGGGCCCGGCAGGCTCCTATACAAAAGTAAAACCCTTAATTTCAAGTATAATTCAAATTAGGATTTGAAGGTGGTTTGCTTACAAAACGAGATCACGTTGGGTGTAGTGAAGACCCATTGTAAACTTTCATTCGGTAGTTTTTTTATCACGGTTGGGTGATGACCACATCTTTGTTGAGCGGCAAACACCATCTTTCGTTGTAGGGCTTTGCATGTTTTGCTCTTCTAAAGAAAGAAGAAGGGGTCATCGATCAATTGTGATCTTGCGAGGGAGCAATGACTCGATGTCCTGGTTTTTTCTCGTTTGGCAATTCCTGCCGCGATCGAGCATGATTTTGCATTGGGGATATGCTCCAGCAGCTTACCCCTCCTTAGAAAATCGTCAGGGGGCCACGAGGCATGGTCCATAAGAAGGTGAAGGGTGCATGTGTTCCTCGACAATGGTCACACAAGCATTTTCAGGGATCAAACTATACTTCTCATTCAAAAGTGTGGACATTGAGTGCATAGATGTTATTATACAGAAGCATTAAACTCTTAGCGGTGAGTTTATGTAATCTTTGGTTTCTCTTCTGGTGGCATGCATCCTGTTTTTAAACAAAGAGGCTCCACCGAGAATTGCAGGGGTTTTCAGGTCCTCACATTCTATCCAAAACAGTTTTGCAAAAGGATCATACCCAAGAGGAAGTGGTTAAATGTTATGTCTTCTTTGGGATAGTAATAAATAGTTTCCAAGCTCTTTGTGAAGATGGTGGGAGGAAAATTCAACCACCATCAAGATAATGCCAAACCACAAAGGGATCGCTTCATCTTAAGGATTCCCAAGAAAGTCATCATATTTGACTGCTCTCTCTCTCTCTCTCTCTCTCTCTCTCTCTCT
>SZWC01003702.1:154334-169923 GCA_023375785.1 Penium margaritaceum | reverse complement strand
TTTTGGTTGGTGTGGCTGGGTCAAGCCCGGCGAGAGGGACCGATGACAACACGCAACCACCCACGATCGCGTGGGTGACTTCGCACCCACGCGAAAGTCGTGGGTAGGTCTCGCCACGGCGAGGTGCCGACGGTGACGTCAGCACGACTGCGTGTGATCGAGAGAGCGAGAGAGAGAGTGAGCAAGCGAGAGCGAGCGGGAGCCAGCGAGGGCCAGAGAGAGCCAGAGAGAGCCAGAGAGCTAGCGAGATCTAGCGAGAGCCAGAGAGAGCAAGCAAGAGCCAGAGAGAGGAGGAGAGAGAGAGAGAGGTTGTGGGGCGAGAGAGAGAATAGGCAGCAAGAGAGGGAGCGGCTAAACGGAGCGTCGNCGGGTGCAGCAGTCGCGACGTCGCTGCTGCTACGTCGCTGCTGCTGCGGCTGTCGCTAACAAGCGCGCAAAATGTGCAATGCGGTTGCTGCTGCTCGCCGCTCGCGCTGCTGCCTGCTGCTGCTGCGAGCAGCAAATGCTTCTGCTCTTCTGCCGTCCCTGCTGCTTGCTGCTGCTGCTGTTGCGTGCTGCAGCTGTCGCGAGGATGGCGCTGACAGCGCAATGCGGGTGCAGCGCATGCCGCTACTCTACGCTGCCGCAGTCGCTTGTGCCCGCTGCAATCTCATGCGCGGGTGTAAGCGCGCCTTCAAGCAATGCACGCAAGCTGCTTGCGCGCTGCTCGCACGCTGCTAGCACGCTGCTTGCGATGCTGCTTGTGCCGGCTGCTTGCACACTGCGAGCACGCTGCTTGCACGCTGCTTGCACACTGCTTGCTCGCTGTTTGTGCCGGCTACTTGCGCGCTGCTCGCACGCTGCTAGCACGCTGCTTGCGATGCTGCTTGTGCCGGCTGCTTGCACGCTGCGAGCATGCTGCTTGCACGCTGCTTCCTCGCTCTTTGTGCCGGCTGCTTGCACGCTGCTGGCACACAGGTAACCGCGTTCACTCAAAAAACACATGGCATAACCAAAGAAAAATGAGTGGGGTTGCTTCTGCCGACGGGTGCTGTTTGCTTCTGCCGCCTAAACAAGAGTCGCGGCAGCACCCGGTAGTCTTACTATTGGCTCTAACCTAACACCTGATTGGATGACGTTCTCGATGCGATTGTAGGTGCGTCTGCTGCTGTCGCAGGCACGTTCGTTGCTCCTTGCACTCTTATGCCTGCGTGGCGCCACGTGGCGCACCTCAGTTGCGGTTCCAGTCTGTTCTGCTGCTCTGCTGCTCACACGGCCCCCCTGTGCTCTGATACCATGCTAAAATGCGTCTAGGGCATGCAGGCCCATGTTGGAAGAGACATGAGCTCTGGTGGTGAGCGGGAGAGACACAGCGCGAAAATTTGGCTAAGTCTGGAACGAGTAGATTAAGAATCAAGGGAGAGAGTACAATGAGCCCTACGCTGGGCTTTTGTACTGGGGACTGGCGGCTAGCCCACCAGGCCCCGTCATCCCCGCCGCACCAAAAGGCACGGACGGGGAGTACACATGTCCCAGAACATGAAACCACAAACTGGAGGTCTCCCGAGGCACCGGAACAGTCAACCGTGTGCCCGGGTCTCGACCGACAGAAAATATCAAATATACCCCAACCACAACCAGAATCTACGGTGACACACTAGCATTACGGTCTAACCAAGCTAGGCAAGTTTAGGCCTCCCGAGACGTCGGAACATGTAACCGGGCGTCCGGGTCTCAGCCACACGCAGACTACACATGTGTGTCAGAAAGGTCCCTAAGACTAGCCCAATCAGTGCAGGGTCTCCCGAGGTACCGGCACAAACCACCGTGTACCCGGGTCTCGACCACAGAGAGAGTGTACAACCTATCAGAGGCAACATGCAGACAATCTTTGTGGGTCTCCCGAAGCACTGGCACAAACCACCAAGTGCCCGGGTCTCGACCACAGAGAGAGTGTACAACCTATCAGAGGCAACATGCAGACAATCTTTGTGGGTCTCCCGAAGCACTGGCACAAACCACCAAGTGCCCGGGTCGCGACCACCGAGAAAACTCTACTAGACAAATATGGGTAAACTGAGCGGCTAGAAATGCACCATTCATGTCACAGAGGAAGTAATGTAGCCACTGGAGAACCATCAGCTCAAACTAGGAGACTTTCCCTGAACAAGGCTACATGACAGCTCAAAGCCCATACACCAACATAATTTACCCCTTGCGTCTTCTTCCGTAACGGTTTGAAACTAGGTTTCTTTTGTATTCGAAAAAAAAGTGGGAGAAAAACCCGCAGCGGATATGTTGAGGTTCTCCACTCGATTCCGCTCACCCACCCAAGAACACCCCCCGTGAGGAACTTCCTGGAACCTTCCTGAATGGAAAGTCTATGCAGCAGGTTGGGGTAGCAGCATTGTTGATGCAGCGTGCGGGCTTCCACGCTCGTTGCTTAAGTCAGGTGCCCCCTCAGTCTGCTGCTCTAGAGTCCAAGTCTGGAAACTCTGGGTTTGTTACTCAGAAACGCGCGCGCCAGAGTTAGCGCCAGAAAGCAGCTGAAAACTGATAGTAACTGATTAGGAATGAAGAATGAGACACAATGGGAGACCCCTCCAAGAGCTAGCCTCCCCCCAGCTCTGTAGAGCTTGTTACTCAGTTCAACAACCAATCAGAAAATAGCTCTATTTTCAGGCTGGCAGGTTTTCTCGGTGAGGCCTGCCAGACGACCGACAGCCCAAAACCCGGGCGTCGTCCGTTTTGCCTGAAAACTGAACCATACCATAATATTGATGCTGCAAACGCAGTCGTACGGTCAGAATCAGCTAGAAAAATAGTAGCAAAGATTTATGGCTGCCCGAACCCAGGGAGCGCCTACGGTAGTCCATGATGCCGAACATGGTCATACAACATGCAACAAGGACCCTAGGCAGGGCATGACGACGCAGGCGCGACGGGACGCGCTGGATGCATACAGACAACAATTGCGGCGGCAGTGACCGACGGCAGCACGACTGCCGAGGAGGCCTGCCGATGGAGTTGAGCACGTCGCCGGAGAGAGGAGGCTCCAGCGGACCGCGAGTAGACCTCAGCGTGCGTCGGCTCTACCGGATGATGCTCCATCAGCGTCGAGTCTCGCCGTCAGTCATCTGCACGCCGATGTACACAAGCCGGGAGGTCACAACAAAGCACAATGAGGGATGCGCAAAAACCAACACTCCTCCATGACTCACAGGCGTAGTGTACATGGGAGGACAGAGAAACAGTCAACATCCAGACTCCCCCAAGGTACGTAGAGACGCGGGCAGAGACAAAGAGGGCGACTCACGGACGCACGCCGACTGAACTCACAGCCTTCTTGAACGAGTCCCGCTTCAGTGCTTTGGTCAAGAAGTCAGCCAGCTGTCGTGCAGTCTCAACCCATACAATGCTGATGCTACCGTCATGCAAAAACGAACGCACATAGTGATACTCAACGTTGATGTGCTTTGTGCGTGTGTGATGCACACCGTCATTATCGGCGATGGCCATGGCACTCTCATTGTCACAATGCAAGGTGATGGATGCGACAGACTGACGCAACTCGGACAGCAGACGACGCAGCCACATACTCTCACACGCGCCTGAGCCAAGGGCCACGTACTCAGCCTCAGCACTACTGCGTGCAATGCACCCCTGCTTGCCACTGCGCAAAGACACAGCTGTGCCCCCGACCAGGAAAATCCAGCCAGTGTGACTCTTACCGTCTGGACTGCCGGCCCAGTCACTGTCGGTGTAGCCCACTCCGACGACGGACGGCTCACGGCGGAACATGAGACCTTGCCGAGGGGTCGAGACGACATAGCGTAGTACTCGGATCGCGGCCTCAAAGTGGAGGTGACGCGACTCCTGAGAGAACTGGGCTAGGAGGTTGACGGCGAACGCGATGTCTGGACGCGACGTCGTCGCCAGGAACATCAGTGACCCGATGACCCGCAGATACGTGGTCACATCAATTGGCTCCCCCACAACAGCTGGGTCGTGACTTTTCAGCTTCACCTGGCCATCGGGTGACATGGGTGAGGATGCGCTAGGCACGAGGGGCAAGTCCTCTGCGAAGGGAGTGGGCAGGGTCTGCACATAGGCAGCCTAGTGGACGTGCAGGATGCCATGGGAGCGATCATGCTCGAGCTCCATGCCCAGGAAGACTCGAGCAGACCCGAGATACTTCATCTGGTAGGCGGCGTGCAGCAGGTCCTTGACGCGCTGGATGGCTGCCGCGTCTGGCGACGCAATGAGGAGATCGTCGACGTAGATCAGAACCGCGGCAAAGGTCTGACCTCGCGGGCTGACGAACAGTGCGGGGTCAGCGGTGCTACGCTGGAGGCCACCACGGAGAAGCGTACTGCTGATCTCCTGGTTCCAGCACCGAGGCGACTGCTTCAGGCCATTGAGGGCCTTCCGCAGCCGCCAAACTCTCCCAGTGCCATTGTCGAAGCCCGGGGGCTGCGTCATATAGAGCTCCTCAACCTCCAGTGAGCCATGGAGGAATGCGTTGCTCACATCCATCTGATGCAGCTCCCACCCGTGCTGGGCAACCAGGCCGAAGAGCGCCCGGCTAGTGGAGAACCGGCCAACTGGGGCGAAGATCTGGTCGTAATCGACCCCAGGGACCTGAGCGAACCCCTTTGCTCTGAGACGGGCTTTGTACTTGTCCAAGGATTCGTCATGCTTCCACTTACGTCGAAAGACCCACTTGGCACCAATGGCCTTCCGACCTGGAGGGAGGTCGACGAGGTCATACACATGGTGCTGTCGGATAACAGCGAGCTCCTCGGCACAGGCAACATCCCAGTGTGCGGCCTCAAGGGAGGCTCGAGCCTCGCGTAGGGTGGAAGGGTCCTCTGGGCGCACTATGGACCGGACTGAGAGGGCGTGTGCATCACGAGCCCCAGGTGGGATGCATGCGAGTGTAGCCACAACAACATGCCGATGCTCGTGATGAAGCATGGCGTACCCCAATGCAGAGCCCGTGTGAAGGTCTGCGATGATGGCAGAAGTGGTCAGGCCGAGAGCCTTTCTGCCAGGGTCCCCACTCACGACAGTGGGAGTGGAGGAGACACATGGAGCCACAGGGGGTCGAGGTGCCACGGGACAGGGAGCGACGGTCTGCCCGCTCACTGTCGGCCGAGGTCGGAGGCTGCCGCCTGGGCCACGTGTGTAGCGCTGTCGGGCAGAAGATGGTGCTGAGTCCGACGGGCCGACGGAGGCGGACGGGGCCACTGGTCAGGAGGAGCCAGCAGACGCAACAGGCGCTCGGACACAACTGGGGCTGCCGGCCCGGAGGGGCGAGTGGACGCGGCTGGGGCTGCTGGCCCGGAGGGGCGAGCGGATGCGACTGGGGCTGCTGGCCCGGAGGGGTCAGCGGACGCGAGTGGGGCCGTCGGCCCGGAGGGACCATCGGAAGCGACTAGGGCTGCCGTCCCAGAGGGGCCAGCGGATGCGACTGGGGCTGTCGGCCCGGAGGGGTCAGCGGACGCGACTGGGGCTGCCGGCCCGGAGGGGCCAGTAGACGCGACTGGGGCAGCTGGCTCGGAGGGGCCAGCGGACGCGACTGGGGCTGCCGGCCCGGAGGGGCCAACGGACGCGACTGGGGCTGCCGGCCCGGAGGGGTCAGCGGACGCGACTGGGGCTGCCGGCCCGGATGGGCCAGTAGACACGACTGGGGCTGTCGGTTCGGAGGGGCCAGCGGACGCGGCTGGGGCTGCCGGCCCGGAGGGACGGAGTGATGTGTCACCCGGAAGCGACAGGACGGAGGACGGACTCACCACTCTCCCACGCGACGGGAGGGACACGGACGAGTCAGAGCGGATGAGGTCGCGGGGAAACAGGTCCTCAAAGAAGAGGGCATCGCGAGACGCGACGATGTAGTGTCGGGATGGGTCCCAGAAGTGTTAGGCCTTGGATTGACGAGACACGCCGAGAAAGGTGCAGGGGAATCCGCGGGGGGCGAGCTTGCCGCCCTGCTGTGGGGTGGGCAGCCACACAACGGCTATGTAGCCCCAAACGCGAGCCGGGTGGAGGTTAGCACGCCGACCGCACCAGTGCTGATAGGGCGTGGACTGGCGGGGAAGTGGACCGTGGGGAACCCGGTTCTAGACCTAGGTCATGTAGGCCATGGCTTCAAAATAGAAGCCATTGGAGAGACCGGACTCAACGCGCATGGTGCGGACGGCGTCGGCCATGGTACGGTTCCACCGCTCGGAGACGCCGTTCTGGGCGGGTGTGTAGGGCGCAGACGTCTCATGGCGGATACCGCGGGAGGCGAGAAACGTCGTGGCCTCACCCAGGTACTTGCTACCGCGATCGGAGCGAAAGCGGCGAAGGGGGCGGCCACACTCGCGCTCCGCGAGGACAAGCCAGTCCTGAATGGTTCGGGTGACATAGCTCTTTTGCCTGAGGCAGAAGACCCAACGGTAGCGAGAGTAGTCGTCCGTAAGAGTGAGGACATAGCGGCCATGCTCACCGACGGACTCGGTGGGGAGAGGGCCCATGACGTCCGAGTGGACAAGGTCAAGGGGGGCGGATGCACGGGAGGAAGATAGGGGGTACGTGGACCGGTGCATCTTCCCCTGAGCGCAGTCAATGCACTCAGTGGGGCACGGGAGAGGGAAAGTCTCCGGATCAAGGCCCTTGGCCGGCTGGGTGCGGAGCATGCNGAGGCAGAAGACCCAACGGTAGCGAGAGTAGTCGTCCGTAAGAGTGAGGACATAGCGGCCATGCTCACCGACGGACTCGGTGGGGAGAGGGCCCATGATGTCCGAGTGGACAAGGTCAAGGGGGGCGGACGCACGGGAGGAAGATAGGGGGTACGTGGACCGGTGCATCTTCCCCTGAGCGCAGTCAATGCACTCAGTGGGGCACGGGAGAGGGAAAGTCTCCGGATCAAGGCCCTTGGCCGGCTGGGTGCGGAGCATGCTCTCTACTGTGGCAGAGTGAACGTGGCAAAGGCGGCGGTGCAAGAGGCGGGTGTGCTGAGGAGAAAGCGTGCTGGTAACTAACACATGACCGGTCGCAGTCGACGGGGAGGAGACGGGAGGGGAGGAGGAGAGGCGGGGAACGTGCCACAAGTTGCCATAGGCGGTGGCGTGCAGGACGACAAGACCCGACGGACGCAACGACACAATGCCAACACCACGTGAGTGCACAACGTCCATGCTCATGCGGTCAAGGGCAGTCACGGACAGGAGGTTGAGCTCGAAACCAGGGACGAAGAGAACATCGGTCAGAAAGACGTCACCGGTCGGACCACGAAAACGAACGACGCCTACCCCACGGACAGGCAACACCTGTCTGGAGCCCGTCCGGACACCGGAGACATCGCCGATGGGACCGAGCATACTGAAGGCCTCACGAGAGGCTGTCATGTGATGCGTGGCCCTGGAGTCGATGATCCAGGTCACAACAGGGTCCTGGACAGGGGGCGCGAGATCAGTCACGGTCACATGGCAGCAAGCGAGGGACGCGGACACGGCGGAAGGAGGCGCGAAACGAGACTGCCAGTCGTCAAGCCATGCAATGTCGTCAAGGAGTGGGGTGGGGGAGATCACGGGAGATGGTGAGACAGACGAGGGAATGGGACATGACCGCAGCTCAGTCTCAGTCATGCAGGGATGGGCCGAAGGGAAGGAGGTGACGTAACTCGCACTTCCCTGGGGAGGAGGGCGAGGGAGGCCAAGCTGGAGCGCGATGAAGTGCTCCAGCTGACGCTCTCGAGATGACGGCCCAGGAGTGGAGACGGAATGCGGAGTGACGGCGCCGGAGCCCGGGTAGTAGGAGGGCTGAGCCGGCAAAGGAAGCGGAGGTGCCGACGACTGAGGGTAGTACTGCGACGGGTAGTACTGCTGCGGTGCGGGTGTCTGTAGGACAGGCGGAGTTGACGGAGTGGCAGAGCTGCTGGACGAGGTCGGAGTGGTAGGACCAGCAGCAACGACGGCGGGAGAGGCGAGGCGGCGCTCCCGCTTGCGTCGCATGGTGGCGATGACGCAGGCCTCATCCGTCGGGAGAGGGCACGTGTACCACCCGTGCCCGGGCTGGCCACAGTTGTGGCAGACCGAGCCGCTACTGCTGGAACCGGTCGATGACTGTTGTTGCTGCTGTTGCGATGGACCCTTGCCCTTCTTATTCCGGCTTTTCTTCTTCTTCCCCGACGGCGATGGGGTAGCTGCGAGGGGGGAGGCAACGGCCACGGAGGCAATGGCAGGGGCGGCGACGGCAGGGGATGCATGGGCCTCCGCGCGATGGAGCTGGGACTCCTGGCAAGCTTCCTCAATGCGGAGGAAGAGCTCATATGCCCAGGGCATGGGAGTTCCCTGGGCCTCCATGGTCGAGAGTACGTCCTGAGGGTAGTGGACGAAGACGTCCGCGTTTGCGCTGGTGGTGCCACGCTTGATGGTGAGGAGCGCGGACAGAGGGGGCGGAGCAGATTTGCCGAGTCGACGGAGGATGTCCTCCGCCCGCTGCCAGTAGGCAGTGACCGTCTCGGTCTCCCCCATGTGTAGGGAGTTGAACTCCCAGAGCAGACGGCTGATCTAAGCGTCTCTGGACAGGCGATGGGATCTGGTGAGGACGTGCCATGCGGCTGCAGGGTCTGGGATGTCACCAGCGCCGAGGAAGGGCTCCAGGGCAAGGCGGGAAGCTGGGGGGGCAACTGGTACGAGGGCGCGGACGGCGCGACCAGTGTCATATAGCTGATCGGCTTGGGTGGAGACGTAAGGGAGGGTGTAGTAGGCCCACAGACCCTCACCCTACGCCGAGATCCGGAAGCTGAGCTCCCAGCTCCGGAACTGCTTGCCGGCCTGAAGTGGCGGCGGCGGTGTCTCAAAGTCCTTGTGCCTATGGCCAACACCCAGAGTGGGGCCAAGGACGGAGGTCACTGTCTGCCGTTGGCGCTGAGTTTGCTGCTGAGCTAGGTAGTACGTGGCGGCGGACACAGCGGGGCTAGCGTGCCCTGGAGGGGTGAACGACGATAGCGCGTTGGTGGCGGTGTGGGAGGCGACTGGCTGTAGCGCTGCAAGCTGCTGTGTCAAGGCGGCGAGTTGTTGCTGAAGAGCAGCAAGTGGGTCAGGATTGCCGCCAACGTTACCAGTGGGTTGCTGCTGCTACTACTGCTGTTGTAGGGGCGGCGGCTGCTGGTGCTGCAGAGGCGGTGGCTGCTGTTGTATGGGCGACGGCTGCTGCTGCTGTAGCGGCGGCGGCTGCTGCTGTAGAGGCGGCGGCTGCTGTTGCTGCAACGGCGGCGGCTGCTGTTGCTGAGGCGGCGGCGGCTGTTGTTGCTGTTGATTCGGCTACTGCAGGTGCGGCGGTGGCAGCTGCTGTTGCCGTGGCGGCGGTGGCTACTCCTGCTACTATGGTAGCGGCAGCTGCTACTCCTGCGACGGCGGCGGCTGTTGCTGCTGTAGTGGCGGCGGGTGCTGCTGCTGCTTCTATTGCTGCTGCAACAGTCCTTGCAAGAAAGGAGGGATAGGGGTCCCCCCACCAGAGGAAGACCCCTCCTTGCCGGGACTACCAGCCATATCTTAGTGTCCCTTGTTTTTTTTGTCTTTGTGTTGCTGATGTCAGCATGAGATTGGAGCAGTGGGGAGTCTACCCACCCCTTTGGCTATCCCCCTTTCCCCTTTTCCCCCTCTTCCTTTTTTTTGGTGTGTTGATGACGTCAGCAGTGACGTCAGTAGAGGGGTGCTGATGTCAGCAGCGGCGGATGTTGGGGTCGCCGCTGATGTTGCTGCAGCCGCTACTACTGCTGCTGCTATTCCTGCTGCTACTGCTTGCTGCTGCTGCTGCTGTTATTGCTGTAGCTCCAACTGCTACTGTTGTTGCTGCTGCTGCTGCTGCTGTTTGCTACTGCTGCTGGTGCTGTTGCTACTGCTGCGGTTGCTGCAGCTACTGCTACTATTGTTGTTGCTGCTGTAGTTGTAGCTGCAGCTGCTGTTGCTACGAGCTGTAGCAGCTGCTATGGCTGCTGCAGCTCGCTGCTGCTGATGAGCGCTGCTGCTGTTGCTGAGCCCTGCTGTAGCTGCTGCGTGCTGTAGCAGGTGCTCGTTACAACTGCAGGCTACTGCAGCGAGGTGCGGGGGTGGGGGATTATTTTTGTTGCCTTTTTTTTTTCTTTGTCACAGCGGGCAGCAGCCCACTGTCTGCTGCGAGCAGCGGGCTGCTGCTCGCCTGGCAGCAGCGAGCTGCTGCTTGCTAGCAGCAGCAAGCTGTTGCTCGCTGCTTGCTCACTACGAGCAGCCAGCAGCAGCAGCCGCGGCTGGCAACTGCCAGCTGCTTCTCGCTGCTACTGTTGCTGCAGCTGGCCGCTGTTGCAGCTCGCTGCAGCAGCTGCTACAGCCCGGTGCTTCTGCTGCATGCTGCTGCGTGCTGCAGCTGCTGCGTGCTGCCGCTGCGGGCTGCTACTGCGAGTTGCTGCTATAGCGGGCTGCTGTTGCGGGCTACTGCTGTAGCGGGCTGCTGCTGCAGCTGGCTGTTGCTGCGCAGTGCTGCTGCTGCTGTTGCACGCTACTGCTGCTGCTACTGCTGCGAGCTGCTGCTGCTGCGGGCTGCTGCGAGCTATTGCTTGTGCCTACTGCTGCTGGTGGTGCCAGTCACTGCACCTGGGTGACGTTGCCGCATGCGTCGTCGCCCACAGACGTCAGACGCTGACTGCCGCTCACCTCCTTGCGTCACGCGTGGGGGTCAGTGCTGCCAAAATTTTTTTGGCAGCATTTCCCCTGGCCCAGTGGCCATGGGAAAAAATCTGACTCCGCCACCAGGAGGGTCAATGCTGTCGGAAAAAATCCGGCAGCATTTCCCCTGCACTGGCGCGTATGGGGGTCCGCCGGCGTTGTCTGGCACCTGTTCGCCAGTCTTCTGCTGCTGCTGGTATGCTCTGGCTCTGATACCAAAATTGAAAGTCTATGTAGCAGGTTGGGACAGCAGCGTTGTTGATGCAGCGTGCGCGCTACCACGCTCGTTGCTTGAGTCAGTTGCCCCCTCAGTCTGCCTATAGAGTCTAAGTCTGGAAGCTCTGGGTTTGTTACTCAGAAACGCGCGCGCCAGAGTTTCTGGAAGCTCAATATGAATATAATTGCAGAGAGATAACAAATGACAAGTCCACAACATAAATTCCTGCCGCGGCGCACGACAGATGTCGCACGCGGCAGTGCAAGGTCTGTCCTAAAACCGGCCAAAAAACACTGCTTTGGCCGTAACTCTGCAGAGACAAATCAGAACGCTATGCCGTCGGAACCTAGAGATGCAGAATCTCAATTTGGACGCTACGACTGGTCACACGCATATGTCTAGTACCG
The DNA here is from genome assembly GCA_023375785.1 of Penium margaritaceum. Taxonomy (NCBI): domain Eukaryota; kingdom Viridiplantae; phylum Streptophyta; class Zygnematophyceae; order Desmidiales; family Peniaceae; genus Penium; species Penium margaritaceum. Next base: position 158,626 of record SZWC01003702.1, on the reverse strand, counting down.
ATTGGTGGAAAGAAAATGCAAAACATGCAAATCGGGCTCAAGAGCCAGTCCACCGAGAAAACTCTAGCGTCTGTAGAAAAACGGCAAAGCATCCTGGCAAGCACCCAAGGCGTCGTGGCAGCTCTCTGGCAGCTGCTGGTGGATGGAGCCACCACTCGTCGTTGGTGCTCCGGTGCCAGCTACGTCCGCATCAAGGATAGACTGCAGAAAACCTGCAGGATGGCCGAGACCGCATCCGCGACGCTGGGGCAGTCGTCGGTCAGCTCCGAGAAGGTGCTCCACCACCTGCTGACGCGTAGGTGTCTCCGGGGTCAGCATCCGGGACCATGTCATTGCGCTCCCCTGTACTGCTGCTCTCCTTGCCATCGCTTGTGGCAGGTGGAAGCCACACACACCAAAACCCCCCTTGGCTGACACAACTGTCAGCATAACGATGTCTGAGCGAAGGCAAGAGATGATGGCTCAGGCAACCAATCAAAGCAAGCACTGATCAAACATACAACAGCACAGGGTCTCCTCGTGACAATGGTGCATCCCACCAAATGCCCGGGTCTCGACCATGCACGAAGTGAATCACACGCCTACGTGTCAAACATCAAGCAAGAGAGACAGAGAAACAAGGTCTCCTTGTGACCCCGGAAAATGTCTCCGAGTGTCCGGGTCTCGACCACATCATGCATGGATCATACATAAGACATATAGGCAATGGGTCTCCACGTCACACCGGTAGAACTCAACAGGTGCGCGGGTCTCGACCAGCATAACCTTGCATGGATCATACATAACACATGGAGGCAATGGGTCTCCACATCACACCGGTGAAACTCACCAGGTGCGCGGGTCTCGACCAGCATAACCTTGCATGGATCATACATAACACCTGGAGGCAATGGGTCTCCACATCACACCGATGAAACTCACCAGGTGCGCGGGTCTCGACCACATCATGCATGGATCATACATAAGACATATAGGCAATGGGTCTCCACGTCACACCGGTAGAACTCAACAGGTGCGCGGGTCTCGACCAGCATAACCTTGCATGGATCATACATAACACATGGAGGCAATGGGTCTCCACATCACACCGGTGAAACTCACCAGGTGCGCGGGTCTCGACCAGCATGACCTGGACCATAGCATCGTGCCACACCACAAGTAACCTCGTTGTCCTCAAAAGGGTGTTAGGCCAAAGTCCACACACCAACACTCCCCCTGGGATTTAGAGGCTGACAGTACGGGCAAAGCTCATGGCTGCTCCCAACACAGTCCGTGAGGAGGGAGCACGGCTCCCCCATGGCCACATACCCCTGCACAGCAATAGCAAGGGTGACGAAGATGCTGGTGGGTTGTGCTCGCATAGAGCCTCAACCCGGAGCGGCGTCGTCGCTGTCATCGTCATCACTGTCGTAGTCGTCACTACTGTCGTCATCTGCTGATGTGACTGATGCAGCGCTAAGGGCCTCTTCCAAAACAATCGCCTGCTGTATGGCCTCCAACTGCTGAGATGCATATCGCCCCGCGGCTTCCGCAGCATCGAGGCGCGTGTAGAGCTCGTCAAGCTCTCAAGCGGCAACCAACCGGCTGGCTGCATCTGCAGCATGTAGACGGTCAGTCGCGAAACGAACCTGATGGTGGACCTCAATAGTGTGCGCGTCGGCATGAGCCAGAGCCTCCTGTAGCCTCGCGGTCTCACCTCGTAGAAAGGAGTGGAGCCGCGCCTGCTCGTCGCACAAGTCAACGTCCTCTACGTCAGTCGTCGACTGAAGTGCCATTGAGCCACGAGGTGCTGGTAGAGCGGGAGCACAAGACAATGAGTCGCCACGTAAGTCGTCTGGGGCTGTAGGAACGACTGCTACGAGGACACCTGCTGTTCGTGACACACCTGTCGCTCGGCCACCAGCTACTGGCCGGATGACGGCATGTGTAGGTATAGCTGCATCCGCGGTGACATCGTGGTCATCGAAGGTGCGGTCACTGCCAGACCTGCATCCTGTAGAGACCACTCAGCTGCCTTGAGACGCCTGTGTACATCCTCCACATACTCCTTGACACTCCGTCGTAATGGAACATCCACGGTATAGCACCGGCTGCTGGCCTCCCGGAGCTCAACCATGGGACTCTGCACTTGCGCCTCCGCTCGAGCCACAACTGCCTCCTACTCGTCGACCGCGGAGCGTAGGCGCTCGGGTACAAGAACTGTAGCCACCACTGTAGTTGTGTCATTGGCTGGAACCGCCATGGTGTCAGCGACATCGGTCAGGGCAGCTAGGGGACGGAGGTCCGCAGCTCGCTCAGCATCCTCCATGTCACACACGCGGACATCTGCTGTCACCGAGGGGCCATCTCATGCTTGTGCCGCGGCTATTGCAAATACAGCAGTGCACTGGGCCTATACGTCTGCCTCCGACCCTCCATCTGACCACTCCACAATGGACGACTGGTCCTCATAGAGGAAGTCTGCCTTGTCCTGGCAGTCCATCACCTCTTCCTGCTGCCCAGCACTATCTGCCAGAACCACGTGGGCGTCTGCTGTGTGCCAAACATCAGCATCTATATCACTTGCTCCTCCTGCTGCTGCTCCTGGCACCATGGCAGCTGTCTCCATACCAACTAATGCGGGAGCGTGCACATCGTCGAGCGCAGCTCCGGCGTCGCCCGTCGTCACGTCATCTGCCAAGGCATCAACGATCACCATCTCCATCCCCGACTTTGACTCAGCATCGGGCCAATCCTCCTCTGACAAAGAGTCTCCGTCACGACGGACGTCTCCCCCCGCCGAACACTCTGCTAACTGAGCTGTGTAGCTTCATCTGCCTCAACCATCCTGCGCTCCATAGCAGTCGCCTTACCAATGGCGAGCTCCGCCGCGGTCGTCAGCAAACAAACCATCCCCCCCACGACTCACACCTCGGCAGGAGCTGTGGGGACTTGGCAGACCAAGCCGAGGACAGGGGACAAGGGGGTCTCGTCACATGTGACTCCTCCCACAGTCACATCTGGTGGTGCTGCCTGTGCACGGCGTGCTAGACGAGCAGCTCGTCGCCGCGCACGACGAGTGAGAGCACGAGCGGTACGGCCAGGGGCTCAAGGTCCGTCCGTCGGTATGATGCCAACTGCCTCCAAAACAGAGCGGAGGGCGACGGATGTAGACGAGAGATCTGGCATACTAGCATCTTCAGAGGAAGGGATGGAGGATGGGGAGGACGATGGAGATGAAGTGGGAGGTGAGATGAGCGGCGGGGTGGTAGCTCGCTCGGAAGTCACGTGGTCAAGGAGCTGCTGGACCATGCACTTGAGGTTGTCGACCTCCATGTGTAGGGCGGCCACATCTCCTCGCAAAAGCGCTGTGGCATCGCCCGGTGACGTATCCACTGAAAGAGGAGGTGGAGAGGGTCGTACCCAAGGGGGATGCCACCCAGGAGGGCGCTGTCGGCACTGGCGCCAGCCATGCTGCCTATCTCGACAGTAGTAACACAAAAAACCTGAAGGCAACTGGGGCACGTGCCACGGCTGCATCGACCACTGTGGCTGTGGCGGCTGCCACGGTTGAGGCTCAGGCGCAGACCACGGTGCTGGCGATGCCCATGGGAACACTGCATAGCTCATGTTGAGAGCTTAGCGTGGGTGATAGTCCTGTACACTCGATCCCGGTGGCGCAAAGGACCACGTAGAGGGATGTGAATGGAGCAACGTCTCTTAGACACGCTGTGATGTCGTCAATCATGGCCACCACCTCAGTCATAATTTTGCACTATCGCCACACGGTGGGGATGACACAACCATCGCAATGTGTGACCTCAAGTCGCGTTCAGTGCCGCCGATGCTGCACCGGGTGCCGTCGTCAGCGGACGGCTGTGGCCTCAAGCCACCTTCGCTGCTCATGCTACTGCCGTGACTCTCGCGGCAGCTGCAGCTACAGCGGTTTCTGTCGTCAGCCGACGGTGGTGGCCTCAAGCCACACTAAAAGGTAAAATTAATAAACAAAAACAAAAACAGGAACTGAATTTCTGAAAGGAAAGATAGTAGGAGGAACTCTATTTTTTTTGGTTCACCGAACGCTCTAGGTGGGGTACCCCTTCTCGGGGTATTTCTCGAATACCTCACTCGAGGACCCCCCCCCTTGTCCTCCCCCCCCCTTTTTTTTTCGGTTGTCTGGCTCGACCCTCGCGGCGAGCGTAGTGGAGGGGGAGGCTCGCTCCCCCCCCCCTCGCGCGCAGCCGGCCGGAGGCCGCTCGTCGGCCTCCCCTGGCCCTCTTGGCCGGCGGGAGGCCGGCGTTTGGCCGGCACGC
>SZWC01003702.1:138797-154278 GCA_023375785.1 Penium margaritaceum | reverse complement strand
TCCTCCCCCCCCCTTTTTTTTTCGGTTGTCTGGCTCGACCCTCGCGGCGAGCGTAGTGGAGGGGGAGGCTCGCTCCCCCCCCCCTCGCGCGCAGCCGGCCGGAGGCCGCTCGTCGGCCTCCCCTGGCCCTCTTGGCCGGCGGGAGGCCGGCGTTTGGCCGGCACGCGCCAGCTCTTGCGCCGGCGCTCGGCCGGCGCTCTATCGCGCCCCCCATCGGCACGACAGGCCCGACCGAGGGGACCGTCCCCCCCCGGACGGGTCCCTCGAGTCGGATCCCCCCTCAAGCCCGACGACAGCAGTTGCTGCAGCAACTGCTGCTGCGGTTGCTGCAGCAACTGCTGCTGTTGCTGCTGTAGCCGCTGCCAGCTGTTGCTATTGCTGCGGCTGCTACTTCGGCTACCGCCTGCTGCTGCTGCGGCTGCCGCCTGCGCCTCCTACTGCTACAGCTCCTGCTGCAGCTGCTCGCCATCGCTGCTGCTGTTACGGCTGCTGCCCGCCGCCGCTGCTGCTGCAGGTGCTTGCTGTTCCACCCGTTGCTGCTACTGCTGCCTACTGCTGCTACTACGGCTGCTTCCTACTACTACTGCTGTGGTTGGTGTGGCAGCTGCTGCGCTGCTGTTGTAGCTCGTGGCTGCTGATATCGCCGCTGCTGCAAGCTGCTACCGCCGTTGCACGCTGTCACTGCTCGTAGCCGCTGCCGCAAGCTGCTGCTGCGAGCTGCTTCTTCCTTCTTCCTTTTTTTCTTGTTATGCACACACCAATGCCCAGACACGGTTGCTGCTGCCACCCGGTGCTGCTGCTAGCTGCAGTGGCTGCTGCCCGTAGTCGCTATTGCTGTGGGTGCTTCCCGCCGCTAATTACTGCTATGGCCGCTGTTGCTTGCAGCTACCGTCGTTATCTCCGCTACCTTCACCGCACCGCTTTGCTGCAACGTAGTCGTGGTGGGTCCTCCAGGATCTGCTACTCCTGCTATGGATGGCTGCCGCTGCTGCCACTCACTGCTACTGCTGCTGCTGCTGCATCTCTGCTGCACAGCACAACGAGCTGTGGCTCGTTTGCTCTGATACCATGAGGAAATTCCTAGAACCATCCTAACCGCTTGCCACTTGACTTAGCGTCAGCGCTCAGTTAGTGTGTGACGACAGTCACAAGTCATGCGCGAAACTGCAACGGTCTGGGTAGGGACACGTGCAGAGTGTCTGGAAGCTCAATATAAATATGATTGCAGAGAGATAACAAATGACAAGTCCACAGCATAAATACCTGCCGTGGCGCACGACAGGTGTCGCACGCGGCAGTGCAAGGTCTGTCCTAAAACCGGCCCAAAAACACTGTTTTGGCCGTAACTCTGCGTAGACAAATCAGAACACTGCGCTGTCTGAACCTAGAGATGCAGAATCTCAGGTTCGACGCTACGACTGGTCACAAGCATATGTCTGGCACCGATCGGTGGAAAGAAAATGCAAAACATGCAAATCGGGCTGAAGAGCCAGTCCACCGAGAAAACTCTAACGTCTGCAGAAAAAGCGTAAAGCATCCTGGCAAGCACTCAGGGCGTCGTGGCAGCTCTCTGGCAGCTGCTGGTGGATGGAGCCACCACTCATCGTCGGTGCTCCGGTGCCAGCTGCGTCCGCATCAAGGATAGACTGCAGAAAAGCTTCATATGGCCGAGACCGCATCCGCGACGCTAGGGCAGTCGTCGGTCAGCTCCAAGAAGGTGCTCCACCACCTGCCGACGCGTCGGTGTCTCTGGGGTCCGCATCCAGGACCATGTCGTCGCGCTCCCCTGTACCGCTACTCTCCTTGCCGTCGCTCGTGACAAGTGGAAGCCACACACACCAACACCCCGCATGCGCAAAACACACAGACGTTGATGACGTTCAAGCATCAGGTGTCGTTGATTTGCTCCCTCGAGGTCGAGCGAGTAAAGTCGATCTCCTACCCAGACCAGACCACTTCACTTGATGTTAATGAGAAGATGCAAGGAAGATTCCTAGTAACACTCCCGTTGACCAGGTGGTAGTGCCTGATCAGACGGTGACGATAGTCACAAGTCGTGCCCGCAACGGCAAGAGTTTGGCTAGGGGGCACAAGGCAAAGTGTCTGAATGCTTCAATAGCATTTGCATAGAGAGATGACAAATGACGTGTCCATGGCATAAATGCCTGCCGCGGCGCACAGCAGGTGTTGCACGCGGCGGTCCAAGAGCTGTCCGGGGATCCGCAACGGTAGTTGGCCAGCTCCAAGCTGGTACTCTGCCGCCAGTCGTTGCACCGGTGTCACCAGGGCCCGCTTCAGGGATTTTCACGAGTATGGACACGGCCGAGTGGTCACAATAGACTGTACAAGAACATCACAAATCACAACACTCCCCCATGACCCGATGGTATGCATGTCCATACACGTGCAGCACTGGGACAAGTACAATAGTGTGTGTAAAACAGATGGGACACGGACACACATCCCACACTCAACCACTCTCAGGCATGGGGCGAAGCCCAATAGAACGAATGGCCACCAAGAACTTTCCGCGAGCTAGTGCCTTCGTCAAGAAATCAGCACGCTGCATGTCAGTGCCAACCCACATGACGGAGATCACGTGTCGCTCCACCAGATTACGCACAAAGTGATGCTCAACCGCAATATGCTTCGTGCGAGCGTGAAAAAGACACCGGAGTTCTTTGCAATGGCGAGAGCACTCTGGTTGTTGCAACAAAGCACAATGGCGGGTACTGAATAACCAAGCTCAAGAAATAGGCGATGTAGCCATATCGCCTCAGTAGCCCCTGCACCCAAACTAACATACTGTGCCTCCGACGAGCTACGTACGATGCAGCCCTGCTTCCCGCTACGCCAAGACAAAGCGGTACCGCCGAGCAGGAACACGTAGCCAGTACGGCTGCGTCCATCTGGGCTCCAGGCCCTGTCGCTGTCAGTGTAGCCGTCGAGGACCATCGAACACTGCCGACGAAAGCAGAGTCCGCGGTACGGCGTGGAGACCACGTACCGCACCACTCGCATAGCCGTGTGAAGGGCTCTGGCACGTGGAGCCTGCGAGAACTGAGCGAGGAGGTTGACAGTGAAAGCGATGTCAGGACGTGTGGTAGTGGCCATGTACATCAGAGATCCGATGAGACAGAGGTACAAGGTCATGCCCACTGTCTCCCCCACCTGTGTGGGGTCATACACCTTCAGGGTATCCTGTCCATCAGGTGTAAGAGGTGTGGAAGCGGAGGGCACTACACCAAGGAGGTCATTGAAATGCTCCCCCACGACTCATGCGTATCGGGCCTGATGCAGCAACAGTGTCTAACGCCTGCGATCTTGCACGACCTCCATACCAAGAAACACCGATGTAGGAACGATATCCTTCATCCTATAGGCAGTATGAAGGACAGCCTTGGCCTCCTTCACGGCCTCCAGGGACGGAGACGCGATCAGAATTTCATCGACATAGACCAGGATGGCAATGAACCGCTCGGATGTTGGTAGGATGAAGAGAGAGGGATCTGCCTCGTTCTGTACATATCCCGTAGGATTCAAAGTGCCGGTGATCTCTCGGTTCCAACACCGCGGATACTGCCTGACGCCGTACAAGGAATTACGCAAGCGCCAAACCTTGTCACTGTCCTCAAAGCTTGGTGGCTGAGCCACGTAAATCTCCTCATCCAGAGAGCCATGGAGGAACGCATTGTTCACGTCCATCTAGGGCAGTTCCCAGTCATGCTGAGCCACTAAACCGAACAGAGCTCGAGCTGAGGTCATGCGGCCGACAGGGGCAAAAGTGTCAGTGTAATCGACGCCCTCAATCTGAGAGTACCCCTTGACGACCAAGCGGGCCTTGTAGCATTCCAGTGAGCCATCCGGCTTCACTTTCTTGCAAAAGACCCACTTGACCTGAATAGATTTCCTCCCAGGCGGAAGGTCGACAAGCTCGTAGACTCTATGGTCTCGGATAGCGCGAAGCTCATCCTCGTAGGCAGCACGCCAAGCGTCAGCATCCTCTGATGAGAGAGGTGCCCTCACAGTGTCCAGGTCAGGCGCCATACAAGGAGAGCTCTGTGTGGCAAGGGCACACCCCTCGGTGCTAGGCCTGACGACCACAAGATCAGCTGATGCATCACAAGCGATATGGAACTTGCGAGTGACAAAATCGTGCCCTACGGGGCACACTGGATGTACCTCAGTGAGCTCAGTGCGGACACTCAGGCCTAGGGCCTTTGTTCCGGGGTCACCACTCGCGATGCTGCAAGAGGGGCGCTTGGGTGCGGGGCCCGACGCTTGCTGAGCTCCTGAAACCAGTGGTCGAAGACGGCCAACGGAATCACGGCAGTATCCGGAGCTCGAGGGGCGCACCTCAGGCTTAGGGACAGGCACGACCACAACTGGTGGGGATTGAGGCATGGCAGGTGATGCCGTGCGAGGAGATGCATGTGTGAGGGACACGGGGCTGGGTGTGACAGCAGGAGCAGGCAAGACTAAACCTGACACAGAGGCAGGAGTGCCAGCAGGAGCAGATACGGGAGTAGGCGAGACTTGACCAGACACAGAAACAGGAATGCCAGCAGACGTGGGAACAGAAGCAGGGGCACCTGTTGGGCGTGAAACAGGTTGTACGGGCGAGGTCTCTAGACCGACGGCGATTATCGCCGGGTCATCAAGGGCCGGAGATCGAGAGGTGAAGGGGGCTCGAACGGACACATCAGCCTGGTGAGAGGTGCTCGCTGGCGTAGAAGTCTCCCCCATCCACCGAGAACCCTCACAGGTAGAAACATGTGTGGCGGATAGTGTCGTGATCGAAGTCAGGTCACGGTAGGTGAGAGACTCGAAAAAGAGTGCATCGCGTGACTCAATGATGCGACGACAAGTAGGGTCCCAGAAGCGCCAGGCCTTCGACCGTGGGGAAATGCCTACAAAGGCACACAAGCGGCTCCGAGGTGAGACCTTGGACCCCTGCTGGTCCTCGATGTACCAAACGGAGGCCAGGGATCCCCAGACGTGAGCGAGACGAAGGTCAGCACGGTGTCCAAACCAAAGCTCATACGGTGTAATATTGTCCGGAAGCGGACCGTGCGGGAGGCGGTTCCAGACCCAAGTCATGTAGGCGAAACCCTCAAAGACAAAAGACTCAGGGAGATCGCACTCAGACCGCATAACGCGAACCGCATCCTCCATGCTGCGGTTCTAGCGCTCGGAAACACCGTTCTGTTGAGGGGTAGCAGGAGCGGAGACCTAGTGAAAAATCCTGTGCTCAGCAAAGAACCCGTCCATCTCGCCAAGGAACTCGCCACCGCAATCCGAGCTGAAAGTATGTAGCATGTGACGTGACTGATGCTGAGCCATCACTAGCCAGAGTCGAACCGCAAGGGCGGCGTCGCTTTTCTGACGTAGACTGTAGACCCACCGCATCCAGGTAAAGTCATCAGTCCGAGTCAGAACATACTGGCCCCGATCAGATAGGGACTCGACCGGAAGAGGACCGAGAAGGTCTGAGTGAACTAGCTCAAGAGGCCGAAGCGCTCGGGGACAAGAGCCAGGGTAGGTGCATCGGCGCATCTTCCCTTGAGCGCAAAAGAGACAGTCGGTCTTGGGTGGCTTCTCGAAAGAAGCCGCGTCAAGACCGAGAGCTGGTTGTGTCCGAATGAGCTTCGACACAGTATCGGAGTCCACGTGACACAGACGACGATGAAGCAACCGCTGGTGTTCCAGAGACAGAACACCAGTGACAAGGACCTGACCGGAGGAAGAAGGAGAGCGAGGGGAGGAGGTCCGAGAGACACGATACAGATCATCTACAACTGAGGTACGAAGGACAACGCTACAAGTGTCAGTAGCAGTCACAGTCGTTGAGTCTGCAGTATGCTCCACAGAGAGACCCATCAGTGTGCAGGCACGCACAGAAAGCAGGCTGAGCTCAAGATCAGGCACAAAAAACACGTCGGAAAGGTACAAGGGGCCAGACGGACCGTCAAAACATACAACCCCAACACCATGGACTGGCAAAGACTGACCAGAGCTTGTACAGACAGAACGGACAGACGTGACAGGACCGAGAACAACAAAATCACTACGACAACACGTCATGTGATGAGTGGCACCAGAATCGATGATCCAAGTGCCACCGGAGTCACGACTGGTGGACGTCACTGTACTACGGGCAATGGAACACTCGGCATTAGAGGGACGCTGAGTCGTTAGTGGGGAGGAACAACGCAGGGCACAAAGATGAGACTCATGAACCCAATCGGTGCAGTCAGGCCCATCATCATCACATGCTGACTGTGCTCCCCCACACACGTCATCACGACCCACAGGAACGGACAGACAGACATTCTGTGGACCACCCGACGATGACAACACACTCGCACCTCCCTGAAAGCGGAGCACCAGAAGGTGTCGGAGCTCAGTGATGCTGCGGTTGCGTGGGTCCGGATCACTGCTACTCGCCGGTGAGGAACAGCTGCAGTCGTGGCCGCCACGCGTCCAGAGGATGGCGAGGATGACGTGTTGGACGTGGAACAAAGGGCTTGTGCAGCCTGGAGCCCACGAGTAATCCGCGCCCGGTCGAGCAGCTGCTGGCACTCGGTGTAGCGATGGGCGCCTCCACTGTTGTAGTAGTGAACAGTACATCCCCTACTACCACTGGATGACGACTGCTGCTATGACTACTGCTGAACTGATCCAAGCTTCCCCTTCTTCTTCTTCTTCCCATGAGCTGCTACTACAACACCCTGTGTCTGAGTGGGTGTGGGCGGGGCCAAAGAGGAGGAGGAAGATGAGGACGTGATGGAGGATGAAGAAAGAGACTGTAGGAGGGAAAATGGTGGTGATGCGACGACTGCTGCAGCAAGAGAAGTCTCTTGATGGGCGAAGGCTGCCTCGCAGGCTGAAGTCACCTGGAGGAAGTGCTGATGTGCCAAGGGGAGAAGCTGCAGAGTGGCTCAAAAGGGCTCGAGGACAGCGTCGCTGTACCGTGGGAAGATGTCAGTGTACTCAAGGCAAACTCCGAGCATCATCGTGCGGAGCACCCACAGCTGTGTGCCTCCTGAGGTCCCAAGGCACGTGTAGATGCGTATGGCGCATCGCCAGTAATCGGCTGCAAGCTCTGTAGGCCCCTGACGGAGAGAGTGGAAGGCACGAATGTGTACTGCACGAGTGGCGTGCGTCTCTGCAGCCAGCAGGGATAAGGACGGATCCCAACCTCCGCGTGGATCGGCGTCGGTGCTTGTGCCGGCCTCGCCAAGGAAGGAGCGGAAATCAACGACGGTCTCGCGTGGCATGGCATAGAGGAGTCCGCGCATTGCCCTGGCTGCTGTCAGCACCTATGCTGGGTCTGTAGGCTAATACGGGCTGTGGTAGTAGGGCCACACTCCCTATGAAGTAGCCCAAACCTGAAAGAGGATTTCCCAATAGTCGAAGCCGTCCTCACTGATGTACCATGGAGGTGGTGTCTCAAAGTCCTTGGGTTGCCGCTCCGTGGGGAGAGCAACCGCAGGCCGAGGAGGACGAGGGATGGGGAAGACTCCTGGAAGGGGATAGTCACCAGGATACTCGGGTGACGATCGTATCGGAGGAAACCGAGGAGATCCGGTGCCCGTCTGCAGCTGACGGAGGCGCTCCTGAAGAACTCACATCTCATGATGCGGGGAGTCGCTTGTCATGCCTGGCATGAATGGATCATCATCCAGGAGGTCAGGAGGTGGTGGGTCAGGTCTAGCTCCTGTCACAGATGCCTCAACCGACTGCTGTGTAGAGACCACGACGCCGGCAGCTCCCTTGGAAACCTGCCGTGGGACCGTGGACTGGGCACGCAGAAGCTCAGTCAACGTGCGGATGGCATCAGTCTACTCCTGCTGTAGGCAACGCATCTCATCCAGCTGGCTCCGCAGGTCCTCAATGGCCTGCGAGCATGGGCTCAGGACCCCAAATGAAGAGGAGGAGGGATCACCTGTCCCCTTCCCCTTGTCATACGAGTCCATGTCGCCTCTCAGTATGGGTCGACAGGTCAGGTTTGTCGGATTGCAAAAGTGTTAGCGTTTCTCGAGGAGTTTAGACGCTGGCAATTTTTGACTGTCCGGCCAAAAACTTTGCCAAGTATGGTGCTGATGTCAGCAGGTGGTTGCTGATGTCAGCACGACCTGATGATGTCAGCAAGCAAAATTGCTGACATCAGCTCGACTCCCTCTTTCCTTCTTTCTTCTATTTTTTTCCTCTCGCGTTTCTGTGCGAGCGTGCAGCTGCTCCGCGGCGGCTACGCGAAAGCTATGCGGAAGCTGCGCAGCAGCTTCCGCTCAGCTGCTGCTGCAGCTGTGCTCCCAGCTGTAGCAGCAGCTGCATGGCTGCGTGTGCAGCAGTGGCAGCAGTGGCTGCGCAATGCCGCTGCTGCTGTTGCGCTGTACGGCTGCTGCTCGTTGCCGCCGCCGCGCGCTGCTGCTGTTGCCGCTACTACGATGTTGTTACTGTACCTGCTACTGCTCTGTTGCTACTGCCGCGGCTGCCGCTGCCGCTGCTGTGCTGCTGTTGCCGCCGCTGCTACTGCTCTGCTGCTGCCGCTGCTGCTGCCGCTGCGCTGTCGTTGCCGTTGCCGCCGCTGCGACTGCGGACGGCGGCTGCACTCGCTGCAGCCGCCACGCGCTACTGTAGCTGCTGCTATGACGCTGCTGCTGCCGCTGCTGCTACTGCTTCTCTGCTTCTATGCTGCTGCTGGCATGGTGGCAATGCCGCTGCTACGGTTTTACGTGATGGGTGTGGGCTGCGTTGACGGCGACTGGCTATCTTCGACAGGCCCCAATGGATCTGTTGCAGCGGTGACTCTCACTGCTACTGCTCTGCTACGTCTCTGCTGCAGAGCTCAGTGAGAACTGTCTCACTACTGTGATACCATGAAAAGATGCAAGGAAGCTTCCTAGCAACACTCCCATTGACCAGGCGTCAGTGCGTGATCAGACGGTGACGAAAGTCACAAGTCGTGCACGTAATGGCAAGAGTTTGGCTAGGGGACACAAGGCAAAGTGTCTGAATGCTTCAATAGCATTTGCATAGAGAGATGACAAATGACGTGTCCATGGCATAAATGTCTGCCGCGGCGCACAGCGGGTGTTGCACACGGCGGTCCAAGAGCTGTCCTAAAACCGGCCCAAAACCACTGTTTTTGCCATAACTCTGCGCACACATGTCAGAATGCTATGCCGTCTGAACCTAGATGTGCAGGATCACAAAACAGACGCTACAACTGGTCACACGCATGCATCCATCATCAGACGGTGGACACACAATGCAAAAACATGCAAATTGGGCTCATGGCCAGTCCGCCGAAAAACTCCTGCAAGCTGCACAAAAAACAGCATGAAGTCCCGGCAGTGTCAAGGGCTCTGGAACGGTAGTCGGCCAGCTCCAAGCTGGTAGTCCGCCGCCAGTCGTCGCACGGGCGTCACCAGGGCCCGCCTTAGGGATCTGCACGAGTATGGACATGGCAGAGTGGTCACAGTAGACTGTACAAGAACGTCACAAATCACAAGAACGTCACAAATCACAACAGTTAAATGGTGTCTATGGACATGACACGGCTGGTCCACTACGAATTCTTGTGGGCGTGCACTTGCTGCTCCATATTCCAAAACGGCACAAAATTAGTCCCTAGTTGTTCTAAATAGACTTGAAAAACACCTTCGTGAAAACACTCACAAGTTTATGGGGTAATACGGTAAACACTCTCTGATGAGCTATGTGCAATAGGACCATGCTTGCTGCTGCGCCACGATACAGTGGTTCCACCTAACACCAACACGTACCTTGTCCAACTGCCCCCATCAGGGTTGAACATCAAGTCACATTGTATGTAGCCGTTGACCACCACTGAACATTGCCATGAAAAGCAGAGTCCAAGGTACAACTTGGACCATATGCTGCACCACTCGCACAACCGCGTGTAGGGTTCTCGCCTGAGGACATTGCGAAAACTATGCAAGGAGGTTGACGACGAAGTCAATGTTGGGTCGTGTGGTAGTGGCCAAGTGCATCATAGAGCCAATAAGCCAGAAGTACATGGCCACGTCCACTGTCTCCACTCACTAAGCTGGATCATCCACTTTCCAAGCATCATGCCTGTTAGGTGTGATGGGGTTGGCGGCCGTGGGAACTTCACCAATGAGGTCAGAAAACAGCTCCTCCACAATGGGGGCGTAACGTGCCTGATGGAGCAAGGTTTTGTGCCGCTGACAATCACGTACGATCTCCATGCCAAGAAACAAAGCTACAGGACCAAGGTCCTTCATCCCATAAGCAGCCTGGACGACTACCTTGGCCTCCTTCACGGCGTCCATCAAAGGAGACGTAATGAGGAGGTCATCCATATCCACGTCCACCAAAACAATGATGAAGCTATCAACTTTATGTCTGAGAAGGGATTAGACCACGTCACTCTGCACGTACTCGACACGTGTCAGTGTGCCATTGATCTCCTGGTTATAGCACCGGGTTGGCTTCTTCAGGCCATACATGGCCTTCCGCAAGCGCCACACCTTGTCACCGACCTCAAACCCCAGTGGCTAGACCATGCAGATATCCTCCTCTAGACTGCCATGAAGAAACGCGTTGTTCACTCCCATCTGGTGCATCTCCGAGCTATGGAGAGCAACAATTGCAAACAGAGCACGAGTGGTGGACATGCAACTAACGGTGTGAAAGTGTCGGTGAAATCTACCCCCTTAACCTGTCTAAACCTCGTGGCCGTCAAGCAAGCACTGTACTGATTTATTGTACCATTAGGCTTAACCCTTTTTTGAAAGTCCCACTTGGCTTGTATAGCCTCTTGCACAGGCGTGATAGTGACAAGCTCATAGACAATGTACTCACGGATGGCTCTCAGCTCTTCCTTCCAAGAAGCATGCCACAAATCTGCATCTACAGCCAAGGAATAGCTCCTAGTGGCTAAGACACATGCCTTCAAATTCAGCCTAACCACGACAAAGTCGGCTGTGACATCGCAAGTGACCGAGAACTCTCAAGAGACCAACTCGTGACCAATAGGGCATGTTGGGTGCACCTCAGTGCAATTCACATGGACATGTACAACAAGGGTCTTTGTGCCAGGGACGCAACTCCGAACACTACTAGTCAAACATCTAGGCACCGAGTCAGCAGTCCACTGAGCTCTAGACACATGTGGTCAAATACTACTACCAGGCTTGCAGGAATAGCCCAATGTTGAGGTGTTTGCCTCGGGCTACATAGCAGGCTGTTGAGCCGTCGCTGTAAGAGCTATGGACTCGTAGGGAAGGGAAGAGGGTGCAGCAGAAACATGGAAAGGTGATGGGTCGCACGTAGGGGGAGCAGGTGCAGGCACAGGAGTAGATGTGACTGAGGATAATGTCATAGGTGTGAGATCTAGTGTGCTAGATGGAACTGACGCTAGCACAGGATCAGATGTGTTGGAGGGGACAGTCACAGGAACATGATCTGGTGTGCTGGAGGGGACCGATGAGACTACTAGATCCACAACCAAGATAGCCAAATCAGTAGTAGTCAGAGACCAGAGCACAGGTAAGGAAACCCAGATGGACCCATTTGTACAACGCGACTCTCCCATTCGTCAAGAAGCCACACAGGTGGAAACACATTCGGCGGCCAGCGAGAGAATGCTAAAATCAGGTCACAGAAGGTTAGAGTCTCAAAGAAAAGAGTGTCTCAAGACTCGACAACACGATGCCAAGCGGGGTCCCAAAATTGCGAAGCCTTTGGCCTCTGGGAGATGTCGAGGAAGGCACACATGCCACCGTGAGGTGAGACCTTAGACCCTTACTGGTCCTCGGTGTGCCATACATAGGGGAGGGACTTCCAAACATGAGTAAGACAAAGATTGGCACAATGGCCGAACCATAGCTCGTACGACTTGACATGGTCTAGAAGAGGACCATTCGGTACGCAGTTCAAGACATAAGGATGTAGGAGAAGCCCTCAAATACAAATGACTGCAGAAGACCGCACTCAGACCACATGGCATGGATCACATCCTCCATGGTGCGGATCCAACGCCCAGACGCACTGTTCTGTTGTAGTGTAGTGGGAGCAGAGAGCTAGTGAAAACACCATGCTCCACAAAGTAGGCATCCATCTCACCTAAGAACTTACCACCATCGGAGTAGAATGTGTGAAGGGTGTGTCGAGACTAGCGCTCAACCATCACCAGCCATAAGCAGACTACCAGGATGGCATCGCTCTTGTGGTAGAGGCTATAGACCTATCGCATCTATGTAAATTCATCAGTTAGGGTGAGAACACAACAACCCTCATTTCAGAGGGATTAGACTGGGAGAGGACTGAGGAGGTCCGAGTGGACCCTATCTAGTGAATAGAGTGCCCAAGAAATGAAGTTAGGGTAAGAGAAGCAATGCCTTGTACCTTGCGTGCAAGAAAGATGATTTGTATTGGGCGGTGTCTTTAAGGAAGCCTTTTCAAGACGAAGAGCTCGCTCTGGTCAAATGAGCTTGAACAAAGTGTTTGAGCTCACATGGCATAAGCAGCGATGCAACAATGTATGGTGCTCTGTGGAGAGAACTCCAATGAAAAACACACGTGCTAAAGAGGGAGTGGGAGAAGAAGCAAAGGGAGTGTAACAAGATGCACGCTACATGTTATCAACATCAGAGACCAGAAGAACAATGGTGTGGGTGTCCATAGCACTCACAATGGCAGGGTCAGCACAGTGCTCAATGGTAAGGCCCAACCTTGTGCATGCATGAACAGAGAGCAAGCTAAGCTCAAGAGTAGGGACAAAAGGCACATTGGAGATGCACAAGTGGTCATATGGACCATCAAACCGTACAACTCCAACAACCTAGACGGGAGAGGATTTGACAAGATATTGTGTGAACGGGCCGAGCGAACCCAACAGGAGGAAGCAGGACAAAATCACTACAATGACAAGTCATGTGATGGCACCGGAGTCAATGATCCAAGTGTCACTCGGCTCATAGCCAGTCATTGATACTCAATAACATGCCACACAATACTCTACCTCTACTGGACATGAAGCAGAGGACTCATGAAAACAGTGAACAACACTTTTCTGTGACTTGTCAAGGCTGTTAGTGCTGTCGGGTCCATCCTCATCACGAGTTGATTGAACTCCCGCACAAGCATCGTTACGAGAAACAGACATAATAGGACAAGCTATCCGGGGATCATCCGGCTATGACAACACACTCGCACCTCCCTGAGTATGAACTCCCAATAGCTAATGAAGCTCTGCAATTGTGCAATCTTGAGGGTCCATATCGCTTTTGCCTAACAAAGTGGCTACGTCTGCTACAGTTGTGGGCGTGACACAGCCCATCCGTGTGTCACCAAAGGACATCCACTACGCATGCATCGCCTAGATGCCGCACATGTTCGGTGGCTAATCACAAGGTTGCTTACATTATGTGTAGGGANACAAACATCATTACGAGAGACTGACATAATAGGACAAGCTATCCGGGGATCATCTGGTTATGACAACACACTCGCACCTCCCTGAGTATGAACTCCCAATAGCTAATGAAGCTCTGCAATTGTGCAATCTTGAGGGTCCATATCGCTTTTGCCTAACAAAGTGGCTACGTCTGCTACAGTTGTGGGCGTGACACAGCCCATCCGTGTGTCACCAAAGGACATCCACTACGCATGCATCGCCTAGATGCCGCACATGTTCGGTGGCTAATCACAAGGTTGCTTACATTATGTGTAGGGATGAGTGCCCCCACAGTTGTAGCAGTGGAAAGAATGTCTACTCCCACTACTCGTTGGTTGCTACTATGGTTGTTGTCCCTTGTTGCATCTCTTTTTCCCCCTCTTTCCTGTGTAGGCACTATCACACCCTCAAATTGGCTGCTCGGGATAGAGGAGGAGGAGGAAGCGATGGAGGTGAGACAAACAAACTAGAATAGAGGCGTAGGAGGGGTCAAAGTCACGTATGCAACAAAAAGAGCGTGCCGATGAACAAAAGCAGCCTCATGAGCCAATGTTGCCTGCAAATAGTAGCAATGATCCTCCCAAAGAAACAGCTGTAGTTACTCTGACAACTCAGAAAGGGCTGTACGGTTGTAGGCCACAAAGAGACTCACGTGGTCCAAGTGCGCCCCCAACATGATCGCATCGAGTGCCCACAATTGCGTTGCAAAGCGCATGTAAAGGAGCATGGCGCACCTCTGGTAGTCTACTGTAAGGTATGTGAAATCCTAGCAGAGGATGTGGTTCTCACGCACTCAAGGCATCCTCTTTCCATGGGTCTCCACAGCGAGCAGTGTAAAGGCCAGCTCTTAGCCTTGGCGCAGGTCTACTCCAGTCCTGATCCTGGCCTCACCTAGAAGGGTGAGGAGATGGACCATAGTCTCCCTCAGCATGATGTAGATCAGACCGTGCATCACTCTCGCTACATTATGGATTTGCTGAGCATCGCAGGTCTTGTACTGGCTATGGTAGTAAGGCCTACTGCCCTCAGAGTCGGCCCACACCTGAAACAGGGTCTACCAATAATCAAAGCCCTTGTTACTATCATAATGTGGTGGAGGTGTCTCAAAGTCCTTTGTTTGCAGCTCCGTGGGGAGGGCAACCTGAGGCTTGAGAGATAGTGGGTGAGGAACAGGGAGACCACTAGTGAGGAAAACGCCATCAAAGGTGAATGCTACTGAGCGTCGTGGCTGGTTGTGATAGCGAGAAGGTGGGGAGGTGAGAGGCGGTGACCCTAGACGCAAATCACAAAAACACTCCTCAAGGATGTGAATCTCTTCCTCTCTTTTGTCATCCTCTATCTCCCCCTCTTGCCAAGTGTCAACCTACAACTAGGGGTGCTGAGGCCATAGTGTTTTATAGGGCGTAAACTACTGAATGGATGGTGCAGCTCCAGCAGGTCCTCCTGGTGTGTGCTGTGAGGCCCCTTACTGACCCCTTAGTAACCACACAATCTCGTACAATGTGTCAGTCCGACGCTGCTTCTTATGACACAACACATCCTACATCCAAAAAAGCTCATCAATCGTGAGTGACTACGACCATGGACTCTTCATGCCTGAAAAGAAGGAAGAGGTGTCTCTTAGCTCCTTGCCCTTGTCACGGACTGGCACCATAGGTGCTGTAGAGTATGGGTCCGAATGTCAATGTTATCAAAATCAAGAACCGTTGGTGTTTCTCGAAGACATGAAACGCTAGAAACTTTGATGTTTCAGCCTAAACGTTGGCTGAGTGTTCGTGATGACATGATCACCTATATTGATGATGTCAGCATTAGAATTGCCCAAATGAAGCAAACTTTGGAACGATGTTGCGCCAAAGGATGCTGAATCCAATAGTGGTGGTTTTGTAAATCAAACTTTGAAAGGTCAAAAACGTCGTGGTTTTCTTTTCAGCCCAAAATCCAGAAAAAGGAGAGAGAGAGAGAGAGAGAGAGAGAGAGAGAGAGAGAGAGAGAGAGAGAGAGAGAGAGAGAGAGAGAGAGAGAGAGAGG
>SZWC01003702.1:77039-118951 GCA_023375785.1 Penium margaritaceum | reverse complement strand
TATCCGTTGATGTTGATCGACAGTTTCTGAAGGCCATATCGATCTCATGCTTTAAATCCTTTTTCCCCCCCTCGATAATCGTACCGAGTTCTTTGCTGCAATGTCGAAACGTCGTTACTAGCAAGTGGTTACCAAGGGCACCCCCAGCACTCCCATTTGCAGCGCACGTTCTCTTGCTTTGAGGGGCCAAACGAGAGCACGGCTCTACGGCTGACGTTGACTAGCCTAGCAGGATTCAAAAACATTCAACGCTTATTTTCCAAAAGGACGGAAAGATTAGATACCCACCGTATCCAAAACTTAACCTGTCATGCCCGCGGTTGCTCAAAATGGAACCAGATACCCAGACCACTTTCAAATTGGAACCGTGTATCCGGTGCCCGCCGTATTAAAAACGACACATCCAAGTCCGGCACATTTGACACGGCATACCACACTACATAAAATTAAGAACCGCATACCCACATTGAATACAGCCGAAAAGGACACATTTCACGAACGCGACCTAGTCTTCGTCCAGCGGCATGTGTGATAGACTGTTTGTCTTACTCGTCTTAAAAATTCACATGTCCTTTCGGTTAGTTGGAGTCCAATCGATGAGGACATCGTCGCTGACGCCGCAGACCATCGGCATTGGTTCGATCATCGACGAGTGCCGAACGCTCAAACGTGCGGTACATCGATCACTGCCACGCACATGACGCATTGCGGTATACCTTTCCTAACTGCATAAAAGGACACCAGTTAAACGTAAAAACCCACCGCTTTCATCAGTGAGTTCGAGATGTTCGCGCAACTCGCCCGATAGGGCCAGACTTGTCGACGTGTGACATGGACCCGATGTCCATGGACCGCCCACTACCTCCGATGCTCGGTTGGGGAGACATTGAACACAGTCGACGCGGTCCATGGGGTGTAGACATTCTCTGTCCACCCAAACCAACATGCGACGAGGGCGAGGCTCCTTGACGCCAGATGGAGGTTCAATGGGACACCATGCATGACCATGCGCCGTCGAGTCCTCACACCATGTGTTGGATTATGGGTGTGCGGGCCCCAAGTAGCCACCCACTTTACCCCCAATGTGATTGGTAGCCGTGGGTGCTGATGCATCACATGACAGTCGCGTATGTGACCCCATGGTGATTTCTTTGTGAAAGGTCATGTTTCAATCATGGGATGCCCATTTATGACAAGCTTGCCGATGGCCACTCAACATTTTTTCACTCGAAAGCCGCACAAAAATGACATTATTCCACTTGTGTCAATCTTTACCATGTGGTGCCCATTATTGTCGTCGAAACATGACCAAGACAAAGTGCAACAGAACACCGCAATGAACATGGCTGTAAAAACAAGTACAATCTATGGTATGGGTGACCATGCATCGGGGTGACAATGGTACCTAAACAGGCATGTTGTAGCGGGAGGGCCGGTTCGGCGCTCCCTCCTCGCTGAAACGAGGGGTGGTTGTGCACCACCCCTTGCGTCAGCGAGGGCTAGCCGACGTCCAGCATTTTCTTGACCACCGGCCATCTCGCTGCCGGCCGGCTGGACGGCCGGCGGCTGGCCAAGCGACCGGCCGGCCAGCCGCCAGCCGCCGATCGCAGCCTTAGCCCAATCGGTGGCTGAGGGGCCACGAGGGCCTCGAGGGCGAGGCCTCGTGGCCTCGTGCCCTCGCCCCCCTTCGCCCTCCTTGCAAACGAGCAAGCAAGGACAAGGGATAGGGGGAGTGAGGGTGAGGACGAGAGAACTAGCGCGAAATCGCCAGCGTACCTCACACACGACGATTTCGCGCCAAAATGGAAAAGCATAAATCGTAGTTCGTTTGCGACGAACTTCGACATAAAATAAACAAAATAACTTGTGCAAACACACGAGTTCGAGGTAAAAACCCCCGGTTTGTGTCCCAAAACCAGGGGTAGGGTTAAAAATGAAAATGGGCCTCCGGAGACTCGAAACATTCGAGTCTCCCTGCTCTGGGTCGTTGATGACGATTGCCCCTCAGTCATGCGAAGGGGGTCCCCCTTGAAACCCCTGACGCGGACCGAGAACGCCATTCTGCGAACTCCGACGACGACTTCAGAACAGGAGCTGGAGACTCGACTCGTTATAGTGGTTTTCAGAGCCAGACGACCCCCGCGACCAAGAGTTTGACGGAAACGGCGGCTACGGCATGTACGCTTCACCGTTTGAAGCACCGTAAAGTGCCTTCGGAAGAGCTTTATTTTTTGGGGCTTCTACTCCACAATCCCTTCTCCATTCCAGTGGGCTAGGAGAATTTTTTTTGGACGCGATAAGGACTATCCACCCCCAAAACCACCTACTTTTCCCCTCTTCTCAAGGCTCCTTCTGCTCCTCTTCAACAAAAAATTGGGGCAGCGCCTTTCTCCAATACCAGAGGCTCTCACGGCCTGAGAGAAAGAAAAAGGAGAAAAGCGCTACTTGGAGAATTTTTGGAGGCCGCCACATTGCCGAGGAGCACAAGAAAGGCGCCTCGAAGGGGGGGCAAGGTGTGCCAAGAAGACGCAAGAAGAGACCAAGGAAGACCAGAAGACAAGAAGAGAAGAAAACAAGAAGAAAACTAGTCTTTTCCTTCTTGACTTTGTACTTGTTTTCTTGCGTTTTGTCCTAGTTTTGTGAGCGGTACTCACACTTCTTGTTTTTCCCTTTTATTGTTGTTTTCTGTTTTCCTAGATCCTAGTTGCTTCCATGTGCCGTGAGTCACGGCTTAGGAGGACTAGTTCCAAAACCCACGACCTTGTGCCGGCGTGGCGGCCTAGGAACATAGAAAATAAATCTACAATTGCCGCACCGATTGTGAGAGGAAGGGGTTTGTGGGAGGCGATTCCTCCTTAACGTTGTGGGGTGATCCTCACAACGGTCTTCATGTGCTAGTTGCACATGCGACGAGATGGCAAATGCTGGACCGTCCAAGACCAACAAGGACAAGGTGATGACGGCCTCACCACGAGCTCTCGGCGGAATCCAGTTTTTAGGAGCCGTCGCCATGAGCACGGTTGCTAATCCAAAGACAACCGTACCGCCAAAGGCAACCGTACCGCCGAAGGCAACCGGCGTCAACCTCAGCGATACTGAGAAGTGTGCGGAGGTCGAAAAGTTGCTCGACGAGCACGTTGACGCGCATGTGGGCGACCCCCACGCGACGGACGATCCGATGGAGGAGCATCTCCTAAAGGGGGACCCCGACGAAGAGCACGACGCCGACGATGGCGAAGGCGACGAGGATTGCGACCATCGTCATCGTCGTGTTGCGAACTCCAGTTGATTGCTCAACAAGGCGCCCGTCGCATCGCCTAAAGCTGCTGGTGGCAGCGAGACTGCCGATAGCAGCAAGGGCGCTGAAAGTAGCCACATGGGAAGTTCCTGCAAGAACGAGCCGGACGACGTTGCCGCGAAGGCAATTCGCGATGACTGTCGTAGGCTCATAGAGTTTGCTGCTGAGGCGGCAGACCGACTCAAGACCACCATCGACGGTGGAGATACGGCACTACTCGGAGGAGTGGGGACGGACCCCCCTTCTTACGATGTGGCCGCAATGGGGCAGGGCAGCGCCTACTCGAGCGTCGTCGCTGACGACACTCTCCTCCGAAAGGTGGGACTCTTTGGAGGCATGTACGCAAACCGTACCCTCCTACAGTGGGTGAGGGTGCATGGATAATGCGAGGCACTGGAGGCTATCGCCGATGCTATGACGACATCAGAGCTCAAGTTCGTGTTCGCCAACCTGCTGGCCCACGTCGGGCAGAGCATCACGGACCTTGACCATGATCGCCAGCTGCAGCGCCTGGCTGCCCATGAGGCAAGTCGCCGATGCAACGACCTCGACAAGGCGTTGTAGAGCGTGACCCACGTGCGAATGCTGTAGCAAGCGCAGCGTGCCATAGCTGCGGATACCACTGCCGGTGGCAGTGACGACTTGCCTACCTCGACGACTTCGGGGTCGGTCATGAACACGTCCTTCCTCCACAGTGTGGAGATCATTCGGAAGGGCGTGAAGCTGATCGACTGGTTAAATCGCATGGAGCACGTTCTACGTGTCCATAAGGTTCCACTTAGTCAGTGGGGCGACCTTGCCACGACGTTGCTTGAAGACAAACTCTTCAAGTGTGTGGTCAAGGAGTGGACTGCACAGCAGCCTCACCTCGAGTGGCAGCCCATGCCGTGGGAGGCCTTCTGCGCGATCATGCGCAAGAAGTGCACCCAACATGAGGAGGCACAGGGCATCTTCCACAAGATGAAGGACTTCAGGCAGCTGTGCAGTTCGCTCAAATCCTACTTGAGCGAGTTCACCGCACTCGAGGAGGAAGCCGAAAGCTTCACCGAAGGCGATGGGACTCAAACCTTCAAGTACCCAGAGTACATGCTGCTGGAGTACTTGCGTGATGGTCTCGCCAGCAAGAAGTTGAGGGACAAGACCGCCACGACTACCAATGGCCAAGCTTGGACAAGCTGGAGGGCGTTGCGCGACTACATGAGCGAAGTGTATTCGGCGAACCCAAAGCACTACTCTGATGTACGGCCAAACGCGCGTGCATAACAAGGCCGCGACATGCGCATGGACGCTGCAGGGGCTGGTGGGTCAGGTGGACAGCGAGGCGGGGTCAAGGACAAGCAACTCGGAAACCCTCCAGCCAAGAAGGCTGGGGGACACAAGGGCCCCAACAACAAGCGCAGCCGCGAGAATGACGAGCTGTAGGCGGCGCGTAAGCGTCGCAACCCAGCCTTCCGGCGCGTGAGCGCTGCAAAGGGTTCTGCCACAATTGCATGCAACCGAGCTACTTTAGGGCTCAGTGCCCTGAGGCTGCTGGTGGTGGACAAGAGGCCGTGGCGTTAGCTACAACAGCAGCACCTCGTGGGGATGGTGCAGCAGGAGATGGCGGACAAGGCCGTGGACAGGGTCGCGGTCGCGGCAATGGGCCTGGCCGTGGCAACGAACAAGGCCGTGGGGTGGGTTTTCCCCACCCCTGAGTGACGTTAGTGGGGACCACTCAGGGGTAAAACTGGATCACGAGTGTGGGTTCATGTTTTCAGATGAGGATTTTAAACAATTTGAGTTTTTTACGAGTTCAAATTTCTCTGTTGTTTTCTGTCCTCTTGTTGAACCGCATTCTAGACTTGCTGACCGACATTGCCCACTAAACCTTGCATCTCCGGACGAAATGCATGATCGTACATGCTTACTGGTGGCGACACTGACCACTGTGCAAGAGTTGTGTGACACGGTGATTGAAGCAAACGCACTCAAAGCAATGAGCTCAATCACGTTCGCGGTACCTCTAGTCGACGATTTCAACCTTGTCAAATTTAAAGACTGGAAGGTGCTAGCCGAATTCACACGTGCCCACAAGATGTGGACTGAAGTGGGTGAATCATGGGATTTGCGACGTCCGTTGTACAGATTCCGTGTTTATCACAAACTCGGCTTGCCGTCGTCGAGCCTGTTCACTCGGAAGAGTGGAGGTAACATGACGGTGCAGTTGAAAGGACACCTAGCTGGTGCTTTCGTGAACGTACTGGCTGATACTGGAGGAGACGAATCCTTTGATAGTCTTAGCTTTACCTGATAGGTGGGCCTAAAGTACGAGCCATCGGATGGCGCAGTTGTCGTCGGTGACAACCGTACACTACCAGTGATCGGTACATGTAAGGCAAGAATTTGTATTCAAGGTTATACACAGAGTGTCACGTTGAAGGTACTCAACCTTCTTGACCCGTTTGACGTGGTGCTAGGCGATCCCTGGCTCCGTGAAAACAAAAATTTGATTTGCTTTGAATAAAGGCGCTTGATACTCTGAAAGGGACAGCATCGCTTTACGCTGATTCCGAGTACGGAATTGTCACCGACTCGACTCAAAGTCCATGCCAGCTTGTCTGCAATGCATGTCAAGAGATGTATGCAACAAGGTTGTTGATACTTCTTGGCTCAGCTATAGAAAGTGGAGGAAGACGTGAAGGAAGACATGCCACAAGAGATAACATCCATATTGGCGGAGTTCTCCGATGTATTCCAAGACCCACCGGCTGGGATTCCACCAGAAAGACACATGGGCCACATAATTCTGCTGCAGCCGGAGGCGACTCCTCCGTTCAGACCCATGTATCGCCTTAGTCTAGCAGAAAGGCGAGAGGCCAAATGCCAAATCAAAGAGTACCTCGCAAAAGGGTGGATCGAGCCCAGTAGCTCGCTGTATGGTGCGCCGATTCTTTTTGTGAACAAAAAGGACGGTGGTTTACGCATGTGCGTGGATTACCGGGCGTTGAACAAGCTGACGGTGAAAAATCGACTCCCCTTACCGCGGATTGAGGACCTTTTTGACCAACTCCAAGGCGCAAAAGTATTTTCATCCTTGGATTTTTCTCAAGGGTACCATCAAATCCGCATTAGGGAAGATGATGTGCAGAAAAACGCGTTTCGAACGCACATGGGACACTTGGTTCCAAGTGTTATGCTTCGGGCTTACAAATGCCCCGGCAACCTTCGAAGGAGAAATGAACCGAACGTTCGCCAAGCAACACGAACAGTTTGTCTTGGTTCACCTAGACGACATCCTAATTCTCTCCAAATCAATGGAAGAGCACATAAAACATCTGCACGGAGTTCTTGCAATCCTTCGGAAACAGAAGTTTTATGCGAAAGTGAGCAAGTGCAAGTTTGGACAAGATGAGCTCGAATACCTTGGATACATCGTCGACAAGGACGGCATCCGTGTCAACCCACGAAAGGTCAGAGCCGTTGTGGACTGGCCACGCCCCGAAAATGTTGGGCAGATTCAGTCTTTCCTCGGCCTTGCAAACTACTTTTGATGGTTTATGCAAGGGCATTCGACCCTGGTAGCACCACTAACCAGGCTCATGCAAAAAGACGTGCGTTAGGAATGGAAATCTGATTGCGAGATCCCTTTTCTCAAAGTCAAAGAGCTTCTATCCACGGCGTCCGTCCTAGCTCTTCCGGATTCATCGCAACCGTGGGAGGTGGGATGTGATGCGTCGGTAGTAGGACTCGGAGCCGTCCTCATGCAGAATGGTAACCCTGTTGCGTATGAGAGCCGGAAGCTCATCCCCACAGAAACGCGGTACACGAATGGGGATCAAGAGCTCCTTGCGGTAGTACATGCTTTCAAGATGTGGCGTTGCTACCTCGTGGGTGCTGAAGGGGGTGTGACGGTCGTGACCGACCATAGTCCATTGGTATTTTTCCAATTGCAACCGAACCTGTCAACTCGACAGGCGCGTTGGAGCGAACACCTGAGCTGATTCTTCTTCACGTTGGAATATCGGCCGAGATGCATCAATGTTGCCAATCCACTAAGCCGGCAGTCTGTGGAAGTAGCAACCACTGAGGTTGGTGGGTGTTTCACGGCCATTGCATCAGCAACAGTAAAATCACCAGACCCCCCTGCACCTCTGCGGCAACCACCACAAGAGATTATCCATTACAACGGTTTTGTAAACAGGATCCGGATGGGATACTGTGTGGATTCTTAGTTTTAAGACTCTTGAAATCTGGACAAGTACAGCCTAGTGGAGGCCGCAGGAATCTTCTGGCACGGAGAACAAGTTGTTGTACCAAACTCGGGAGACCTTCGAGCAAAGGTTATCTCCCAGTTCCACAACCCGCCAGTCGCAGGTCATGTGGGACCGCGAAAGACCGGACAAGCACTCTCGGACCACTATTGGTGGCGAGGATGGAGTGTCGATGTCCGTAAGTATTGCATGACATGTGACCCATGTATTTGGAGTAAGGCTAGTAGCAAGAAGCCTGCTGGACTCCTCCAATAGCTTCCCATTCCTGGGACTCCATGGGAGTGCATCAACATGGACTTCATAACTGGTCTTCTAGACACGGCCTGTGGCCACGATGCAATACTAGTGGTTGTAGATCTTTTGTCGAAGATGACACACTTCATTCCTACAACCATTGACGTAAACGCATAGGAGACCGCTTGTCTCTTCTTTGAGGGTGTCGTAAAGTACCACGGCTTGCCGTTGCGCATTATCTCCGATCGAGATCGAAAACTTGCTAGTAAGTTCTGGCAAAAGATGCACGAGTACTTTGGAAGTGAATCGCAAATGTTGATAGCATTTCACCCTCAAAGTGACGGACAAATAGAGCGCATGAATCGCACTCAAGAGCTCATGCTCCGCGTGTATGTTGACCCTACCATGCATGATTTGGACGAATTCCTAGCACTGGCAGAGTTTGCGGTGAACAACTTGGTGAACGAGTCCACACACTTCACACCGTTTGTGTTGAACAGTGGTCGGCATCCAATGGTACCCTCTTCATTGGTGAATAGTGGGAGAACAGAAGGGCAGGTTCCTTTCGCTCAAGCCTTTGTCGGGCGCATCGACTCCATATTACAGGAGGCGAAGGGTCACCTTCAAGAAGCTCGGCAGCGACAAAAGACATATGCGGACAAAGGTCGCCGGGAGGTCTCGTTTGACATCGGTGACAAAGTGTTGCTTCACACTGAAAACCTTCGGCTGAAGTCGCCAGGGGCAAGAAAACTTCTACCGAAGTGGATTGTGCCATTTCCCATTGTGGCACGCATCGGGCCAGTGGCATACCGATTGCTACTTCCACCGTGTATGAAGATACATGACGTGTTTCATGTGAGCCTGCTGGCTCCATACACGGCAGACGAAACCGTTCAGCCATCGCCAGAAGTCCTTGCTGTCGACGGCCAATATGAGGTCCTTCGCCTACTCCAGCACCGAGAACGTACTCTTCGGTCGTGTGTTGTTAGGGAGTACCTCCTTCATTGGGTCGGCTCTGGACCTGAACATAACTCATGGGAGCCCGAATCTCGGCTGCTCACAGGGGTGATCAACAAGTACTGGAGTGAGCTTGCAGCTCGCACAGATCAACGCTTGGCAGGAAGTACCACCAGAACGCGGAAAAAGTGAACAACATTCCCACGGGGCAGGATTCATGGACAGCGACCAAAGGAGGTTGGGGACGCCCAACATGGTTGTCGCACGGACGCCTAAAGGGGGGAGGCCGCTAGCCATGCTGACCTACAAGGTGCAGCTTAGGTCAAAGTACCATGCACGTGTTCATGTCTAGCTGGTGATTGAAGTTATTAATTTTCTTTCACAATGTCGATGACTCACTAACTGACAATCTTGCTTGTTGTTCATGAACCGAGACGGTTCATAAAATGTGGGGAGGAATGTAGCGGGAGGGCCGGTTTGGCCCTCCCTCCTCGCTGAAGCGAGGGGTGGTTGCGCACCACCCCTGGCGTGAGCGAGTGCTGGCCGGCGGCCAGCATTTTGCTTGCCGCTAGCCAGCTCGCTGCCGGCCGGCTGGACGGCCAGCGGCCGGCCGAGCGACCGGCCGGCCAGCCGCCAGCCGCCGATCGCGGCCTTAGCCCGATCGGCGGCTGAGGGGCCACGAGGGCCTCGAGGACGAGGCCTCGTGGCCTCGTGGCCTCGTGGCCTCGCTCCCCCTTGCCCTCCTTGCAAACGAGCAAGCGAGGAAGAGGGATAGGGGGAGAGAGGGTGAGGACGAGAGAACTGACGCAAAATGGCCAGCATGCCTCGCACGTGACGATTTCGCGCCAGAACGCCAAAACAAAAATCGAAGTTCGTTTGCAACAGAATTCGACATAAAATAAACGAAGTAACTCGTGTGAACACACGAGTTCAACGTAAAAACCCACGGTTTGGGTCCCAGAACCAGGGGTAGGATTAAAAACGAAAATGGGCCTCCGGAGACTCAAAGTATTCGAGTCTCCCTGCTCTGGGTCGTTGATGACAACTGCCCCTCAGTCCTGCAAAGGGGGTAAAATTGAGACCGCCATTTTGCGAACTTTGACAACGACTTTAGAGCAGGAGCTGGAGACTCAACTCGTTACACATGTACTGCCCAGGAATCCCACTAACTAACCAGTTTTGAAAGAAGGGTGGCAGTGAAAAAATCCATGCCATGACCTCACAAGCAGGCCAGAGCTGGCCTACATGACATCTCGGCATAGGAATGCCATAGGCTAGTGCAACGCATGGCTCGTCCGTAACTTCATCCAAAACATTGCACATAACATCACCAGACGGATCAATGACCTCCCCATTTGATTCCACTTCCACCATGTTGTCTTCCATCACTTAGCCTTCGTGGCATAGGCACATGTACATCTTAATGATGTGTCTGGGCTTGTTGCTTGCCCATATCCTTGAAATAAAGCAAGGTGCACTGATCCCAACTACCAATCCAGTAACAAACGAGAGCTCAGACTTTGATGAGCAGTCCATGGCAAACACGGAGTTGGTGTATCGTTCAAGTTCATGAAAGAGAATGAGCACAATGCCCCTGGACTTCTTTGTAAACAACTGCGTGGGCACGACATGGTTCTTTTCCAGAGAAATTTTGATTCCAAACCCAAACCATTTGTCACAATCCTAAAATTTGACTGCACACTCTATGAGGCAAGCAACCACCACAAAAGGTCTACCATAGT
Source organism: Penium margaritaceum (assembly GCA_023375785.1). Classification (NCBI taxonomy): domain Eukaryota; kingdom Viridiplantae; phylum Streptophyta; class Zygnematophyceae; order Desmidiales; family Peniaceae; genus Penium; species Penium margaritaceum. Next base: position 108,470 of record SZWC01003702.1, on the reverse strand, counting down.
CTGAGGGCCCTACTGAGGATGGCCACATGATATCTCGCCCACTCGCTTCACTTCGTGTCAATTATGTTGACCTTGGCCAGGGGGTGGGCATCACGTTGGGCCCCTTCAGGTGGCACAACCCTGTTCTGCACACCATGGATACAGCACACAGACAGGTGTTAGACAACAAGTACATGAACTGAGGCATTCAAGACATGGAGTAATGGGGGAAGGAAACGTACCACTCAAACCCCCACGTCTTCCTCCTCGTCGAAGTAGTCTTATGGGACATCATCCCAGCTGCCATGTGGCATGCCCTGTGTGGCAATCTGTTGATGGGTGTAGTCGAGATTCTCTCGTCTATGCCTCATGTCATCCTTGTTGTTCCACCGGTATGGATCTGGAGCCTCTGGATCGAGGATGAAGCGTTCCGGGTCGTAGACCTCCTCCTACACACTGTCGTACGTCGGATATTGCCCAGGGTCGTATTCGTGGTTGTTGTCGTCGGAGACGTTGATTGTCTCCTGCTGCGGGCCAGCACCAGCATCCTTGGTCAGTCCTTCTGCTTCTGCTGCTGCAACAACCGCTGCAGCCCTTGCCACCTCTGCCTCTGCTTGGGTGCCAGTTGTTGGCCAGCACCCGGCACATGCCTCCGCGTGCACTCCAGCTTCTGCCCTCTCCAGCCGGTTCCGCAGCGCTGCTTTTGCTGCTGCCGCCGCTAGTGCCATGGCCGCTGGGTTGTTGTACTTGGACACGGTGTGGCCACGCAGGCCACAATGTCGGCAGATGTTGTTTGCCATCAAACGCTCCTCACGGTCCAACCGCTTGGTCTTTGGCCTACTACGCCCACGGCGTGGTCTCGGCTGCGTCCAGATAACCCCCTCCAGCGGGGTCAGCGTAGCTGGGTCCACACCCGACATCGGGTTCGTGTGCGAGCGAAGAAATGCCATCTTCATGAGGCCAACGTCACATAGTGGCTCTTGCGGCTGGCCCCCACCAAGGAGCACTGCGCAGGCATGCACGCTGGGTTGTCCCCACTCCTTGCACGCCACACAGGTACAGTACCGTGCGGCGATGTCGACACGCCGGATGCGGTTGGATGCCCCACGGACCGTCGCTGAGTGCGGCCCCTCCTCGATGACGTCGTTCCCGTTCGACATGACAGGCACGTTCAACAACCGATCCTCCGGGTTATGGGCCAGGTCTCCCTTGCATGCTCGAGCCTCCTTCCTGTGGTCCGCCATGAGGCGCTACACCCACACAAACAGAGACACGAAGTAGTAAAATGGGTACAGCTTCCGGAATTCTATGATCCTAGCATTCAGCGATTCAGATGCATTGTCCACCGCGACCAATGGGGCAGTAGACACGTGTCCACCGCTCAAGAGGGATGCTTTCCACACCGCCGCTTCCAAATAGGTACACAGCGCAGCGCGAATGTTGCCTCATCTTGATCTCCTCACAACGTTGGAACTCTACGTGGATCAACGCATGCGCCAGACGCCAACACAAAAACACTGCGCGCTTGCCATAACGCTGACAAACATTCTGCCGCAGGTGCCACGCACAGTAAGTGTGTGTGGCACCTAGCAGCTTACTACCCACTGGGTTGATCAACCCCTTTAAATACTAGGCACAGTTATCAGGCAACAATGCAAGGCACAAGTATCAGGAAAAAATATCAGGCATAAGTACCAGGCACAAGTATAAGGCACACTTTTCAGGCACAATTATGAGGAACAGGTAGCAGGACGAGTATTGTGCACAACGATAAGGCACTAACGTTACGCACTTTCATCAGGCACAAGTACTGGGAACAAATACAAGAAAAAACTATCATGCAAGAAAGACACGGTAAAACATCACGCACAAGTCTGGCACAAGTATCAGGCACAATCATTAGGCGCAAGTATCCGGCACAAGTATAAGGCACAAGTATCAGACGCAAGCATCAGAAAAAGGTATCAGGCACGCTTATCGGATAAATGCATCAGGAAAAAATCTCAGGCATAAGTATCTGCCATGATTGTAAGGCACAAATGTCAGGCACAAGGATCAGGCACAGGCATGTGGCACATGTATTCAGCACAAGTATTTGGCACACGTATCAGGACCAAGAATGAGGCACACGTATCAAGAACAAGTATCAGGAACAGGTATCAGGCACAAACATCATGCACAAGTATCCGGCACAACGATGAGGCACAAGTTTCGGACACAAGTATCAAGCACAAGTTTTCGGCACAAGTATAAGGCACACGCATCTTGCACAATTGTCAGGCACAAGTATAAGGCACGATTACGAGGCACATGTACCAGACACAAGCATCAGGCACAAGCATTCGGCACATACATCAGGGACAAGTATCCAGCCTAAGAGTCAAGCACAAGTATGAGGCAAAAGTACAATGCACACGTTTCAGGAAGACGTATATGGCACACATTCACAAGTATCGACACAAATATCAGGAACAAGTGTGAAGCACAAGCATGAGGCACATGTATCAGGCACAAGTATCATGCACATGCATGAGGCACATATATCAGGCAAAGGTATCAAGAACAAATTTCAGACACAAGTATGAGGCACAAGCATCAGACTCAAGCATCAGGCACAAATGTCAATCACTAGTATCGGCACAAATTTAGGACACAAGCATCAGACACAAATGTGAGGCACAAGTATCAGGCATAAGTCAAAGGCACAAGTATAAGGCACAAGCATCAAGCACAAATATCAGGCACAAGTATCCAACACAAGTATTAGGCACAAGTATCAAGCACAAATATCAGGCACAAGTATCCAACACAAGTATTAGGCACAAGTATCAAGCACAAATATCAGGCACAAGTATGAAGCATAAGTATCCGGCAACAATATCGTGGACAAGTTTCATTCACAAGTATCATGCACAAATTTGAGGCACAAATATCAGGCACAAGTACATGGCACAAGTATCAGGTGCAAGTGTTAGGCACAGTTACCAAGGCACAAGTCTCAAGCACAGGTATCAGGAACAAATTTCAAGCACAAATATCACACACCAGTGTCAGGCACAAGCACGAGGCACAAGTATCAGGCAGAAGTATGGGGCACATGTATGAGGCATAATTATCAGGCAGAAGTAACAGGCACAGATATCATATCAGGCTTATGTACCCGGCACACGTATCAGGCACAAGCATGAGGCACTTGTCTCAGGCACAAGGAATAGGCAACCGTACCGGGTGCAAGTATCAGGCACAAACATGAGGCACAAATATCAGGAACACGTGTCATGCACAAGTACGGGGCAAAAGTTTCAGGCACAAGCATGAGGCACATGTATGAGGAACATGTATCAGACACAAGTATTAGGCAAAAGTATCCAGCACAAGTACCAGGCACAAGTATCAGACACACGTATTAGGCACGCGCATAAGGTGTCTTTTGCAAAAGTAAGGCACAAGTATTGGGCACAAGTATCTGTGTAAAGTATCAGGCACAACTAAAAGGCGCAAATTTAGCAAGTAACAGGCACAGGTAGCAAGCACAAGCATCAGACACAAGTATCAGGCACGAACATGACGCACAAATATCAGGAACGCGTCTCATGCACAAGTACAGGGCATACGTTTCAGGCACAAGTATGAGGCACAAGTATGAGGCACATGTATAACGCACAAGTACCAGGCACAAATATCAGGCCCAAGTATTAGACATAAGTATCAAGCAAAATTATCAGGCACAAGTATCACGCACGAGTAAAGGGCACAAGTACCAGGCACAGGTATAAGGCAAAAGCATCAAGTACAAGTATCCGGAAAAAGTCTCAGGCACAAGAACCAGGCACATGAACCAGGCACAAGAACAAGGCACAAAAACCAGGTACAAGAACCAGGCACATGAACCAGGCACAAGAACCAGGCACAAGAACCAGGCACAAGAACCAGGCACAAGAACCAGGCACAAGAACCAGGCACAAGAACCAGGCACAAGAACCAGGCACGAGGACCAGGCACAAGAACCAGGCACAAGAACCTGGCACAAGTACCAGGCATAAGAACAAGGCACAAGAACTAAGGACAGGAACCAGGCACAAGAACCAGGCACACGAACCAGGCACAAGAACCAGGTACAAGAGCCAGGCACAAGAACCAGGCACAAGAACCAGGGACAAGGACCAGGGACAAGAACCAGGCACAAGAACCAGGCACAGGAACCAGGGACAAGAAGCAGGCGCAAGAACCAGGCACAAGAACTAGGCACAAGAACCAGGGTTAAGAACCAAGCACAAGAACCAGGCACATGAACCAGGCACAAGATCAAGGCACAAGAACCAGGTACAAGAACCAGGCACATGAACCAGGCACAAGATCAAGGCACAAGAACCAGGTACAAGAACCAGGCACATGAACCAGGCACAAGATCAAGGCACAAGAACCAGGTACAAGAACCAGGCACATGAACCAGGCACAAGATCAAGGCACAAGAACCAGGTACAAGAACCAGGCACATGAACCAGGCACAAGATCAAGGCACAAGAACCAGGTACAAGAACCAGGCACATGAACCAGGCACAAGATCAAGGCACAAGAACCAGGTACAAGAACCAGGCACATGAACCAGGCACAAGATCAAGGCACAAGAACCAGGTACAAGAACCAGGCACATGAACCAGGCACAAGATCAAGGCACAAGAACCAGGTACAAGAACCAGGCACATGAACCAGGCACAAGATCAAGGCACAAGAACCAGGTACAAGAACCAGGCACATGAACCAGGCACAAGATCAAGGCACAAGAACCAGGTACAAGAACCAGGCACATGAACCAGGCACAAGATCAAGGCACAAGAACCAGGTACAAGAACCAGGCACATGAACCAGGCACAAGATCAAGGCACAAGAACCAGGTACAAGAACCAGGCACATGAACCAGGCACAAGATCAAGGCACAAGAACCAGGTACAAGAACCAGGCACATGAACCAGGCACAAGATCAAGGCACAAGAACCAGGTACAAGAACCAGGCACATGAACCAGGCACAAGATCAAGGCACAAGAACCAGGTACAAGAACCAGGCACATGAACCAGGCACAAGATCAAGGCACAAGAACCAGGTACAAGAACCAGGCACATGAACCAGGCACAAGATCAAGGCACAAGAACCAGGTACAAGAACCAGGCACATGAACCAGGCACAAGATCAAGGCACAAGAACCAGGTACAAGAACCAGGCACATGAACCAGGCACAAGATCAAGGCACAAGAACCAGGTACAAGAACCAGGCACATGAACCAGGCACAAGATCAAGGCACAAGAACCAGGTACAAGAACCAGGCACATGAACCAGGCACAAGATCAAGGCACAAGAACCAGGTACAAGAACCAGGCACATGAACCAGGCACAAGATCAAGGCACAAGAACCAGGTACAAGAACCAGGCACATGAACCAGGCACAAGATCAAGGCACAAGAACCAGGTACAAGAACCAGGCACATGAACCAGGCACAAGATCAAGGCACAAGAACCAGGTACAAGAACCAGGCACATGAACCAGGCACAAGATCAAGGCACAAGAACCAGGTACAAGAACCAGGCACATGAACCAGGCACAAGATCAAGGCACAAGAACCAGGTACAAGAACCAGGCACATGAACCAGGCACAAGATCAAGGCACAAGAACCAGGTACAAGAACCAGGCACATGAACCAGGCACAAGATCAAGGCACAAGAACCAGGTACAAGAACCAGGCACATGAACCAGGCACAAGATCAAGGCACAAGAACCAGGTACAAGAACCAGGCACATGAACCAGGCACAAGATCAAGGCACAAGAACCAGGTACAAGAACCAGGCACATGAACCAGGCACAAGATCAAGGCACAAGAACCAGGTACAAGAACCAGGCACATGAACCAGGCACAAGATCAAGGCACAAGAACCAGGTACAAGAACCAGGCACATGAACCAGGCACAAGATCAAGGCACAAGAACCAGGTACAAGAACCAGGCACATGAACCAGGCACAAGATCAAGGCACAAGAACCAGGTACAAGAACCAGGCACATGAACCAGGCACAAGATCAAGGCACAAGAACCAGGTACAAGAACCAGGCACATGAACCAGGCACAAGATCAAGGCACAAGAACCAGGTACAAGAACCAGGCACATGAACCAGGCACAAGATCAAGGCACAAGAACCAGGTACAAGAACCAGGCACATGAACCAGGCACAAGATCAAGGCACAAGAACCAGGTACAAGAACCAGGCACATGAACCAGGCACAAGATCAAGGCACAAGAACCAGGTACAAGAACCAGGCACATGAACCAGGCACAAGATCAAGGCACAAGAACCAGGTACAAGAACCAGGCACATGAACCAGGCACAAGATCAAGGCACAAGAACCAGGTACAAGAACCAGGCACATGAACCAGGCACAAGATCAAGGCACAAGAACCAGGTACAAGAACCAGGCACATGAACCAGGCACAAGATCAAGGCACAAGAACCAGGTACAAGAACCAGGCACATGAACCAGGCACAAGATCAAGGCACAAGAACCAGGTACAAGAACCAGGCACATGAACCAGGCACAAGATCAAGGCACAAGAACCAGGTACAAGAACCAGGCACATGAACCAGGCACAAGATCAAGGCACAAGAACCAGGTACAAGAACCAGGCACATGAACCAGGCACAAGATCAAGGCACAAGAACCAGGTACAAGAACCAGGCACATGAACCAGGCACAAGATCAAGGCACAAGAACCAGGTACAAGAACCAGGCACATGAACCAGGCACAAGATCAAGGCACAAGAACCAGGTACAAGAACCAGGCACATGAACCAGGCACAAGATCAAGGCACAAGAACCAGGTACAAGAACCAGGCACATGAACCAGGCACAAGATCAAGGCACAAGAACCAGGTACAAGAACCAGGCACATGAACCAGGCACAAGATCAAGGCACAAGAACCAGGTACAAGAACCAGGCACATGAACCAGGCACAAGATCAAGGCACAAGAACCAGGTACAAGAACCAGGCACATGAACCAGGCACAAGATCAAGGCACAAGAACCAGGTACAAGAACCAGGCACATGAACCAGGCACAAGATCAAGGCACAAGAACCAGGTACAAGAACCAGGCACATGAACCAGGCACAAGATCAAGGCACAAGAACCAGGTACAAGAACCAGGCACATGAACCAGGCACAAGATCAAGGCACAAGAACCAGGTACAAGAACCAGGCACATGAACCAGGCACAAGATCAAGGCACAAGAACCAGGTACAAGAACCAGGCACATGAACCAGGCACAAGATCAAGGCACAAGAACCAGGTACAAGAACCAGGCACATGAACCAGGCACAAGATCAAGGCACAAGAACCAGGTACAAGAACCAGGCACATGAACCAGGCACAAGATCAAGGCACAAGAACCAGGTACAAGAACCAGGCACATGAACCAGGCACAAGATCAAGGCACAAGAACCAGGTACAAGAACCAGGCACATGAACCAGGCACAAGATCAAGGCACAAGAACCAGGTACAAGAACCAGGCACATGAACCAGGCACAAGATCAAGGCACAAGAACCAGGTACAAGAACCAGGCACATGAACCAGGCACAAGATCAAGGCACAAGAACCAGGTACAAGAACCAGGCACATGAACCAGGCACAAGATCAAGGCACAAGAACCAGGTACAAGAACCAGGCACATGAACCAGGCACAAGATCAAGGCACAAGAACCAGGTACAAGAACCAGGCACATGAACCAGGCACAAGATCAAGGCACAAGAACCAGGTACAAGAACCAGGCACATGAACCAGGCACAAGATCAAGGCACAAGAACCAGGTACAAGAACCAGGCACATGAACCAGGCACAAGATCAAGGCACAAGAACCAGGTACAAGAACCAGGCACATGAACCAGGCACAAGATCAAGGCACAAGAACCAGGTACAAGAACCAGGCACATGAACCAGGCACAAGATCAAGGCACAAGAACCAGGTACAAGAACCAGGCACATGAACCAGGCACAAGATCAAGGCACAAGAACCAGGTACAAGAACCAGGCACATGAACCAGGCACAAGATCAAGGCACAAGAACCAGGTACAAGAACCAGGCACATGAACCAGGCACAAGATCAAGGCACAAGAACCAGGTACAAGAACCAGGCACATGAACCAGGCACAAGATCAAGGCACAAGAACCAGGTACAAGAACCAGGCACATGAACCAGGCACAAGATCAAGGCACAAGAACCAGGTACAAGAACCAGGCACAAGAACCAGGCACAAGTACCAGACACAAGAATCAGGCACAATAACCAGGCACAAGAACCAGGCACAAGAACCAGGCACAAGAACCAGGCTTAAGAACCAGGCACAAGAACCAGGCACAAGAACCAGGCACAAGAACCAGTCACAAGAACCAGGCACAAGAACCAAGCACAAGTACCAGGCACAAGAATCAGGCACCACTCCGGTTGCGGTTTGGAAGGTGATGGCCAGGTGGAAGCAAAACCATGTCGAGTGGTCTTCGTTTTCAATGGGCACCAGAGCCCACACCATAGGCACTACAGAGTGGGCGCGCAAAATCCACGGGCAGTCCTTCTCTTTAAGCTACAAACAACGAGTCGTGAACCTGATGGGCTCGCTGCGCAACCACCGCACGGTCATGCGGTTCTTGATGAGGTAGTCGTCCACAGCCCGACGACACTCGCCTGTGTCCTTAAACTCCATGCCTCCCGGGAAGGCGCCATCGACCTTGGTACTTGTTTGCCCGGCTCATCGTCTGAGGAAACTGCAGGAAAAAAAAAGTAAGCAAAATCAGACGTGGCAAAAACTGTGTCAAAGGACGTAAACCCGCAAACAAAGCACGGGTTGACATGGGACGAGCTAGCGTAGGGTGTTTTACCCTGCAGTGGTTTGTCCCCTGAACGGCCTAGCCGCAGCTTAGGCGCGGGAGGCTTCTTTGGCGAAGAGAGGATGAGGACGACTTCAGTGTCCAATTGTGCATGAAAAATCAGGCAACGGGCAGAAGGGGGGGAGGAGACACTTGACTCATCGAGAACAGGGGGTGCTAAGGAAGGCAGTGGGGACCCAAGGGTGCGGTCATGACACTGCTTGCGGCCCCCGCCTACGAGACGTGGACCACCGCAACTGTACAACCATAGTGTGTGAAACTGGGTACAAAATGTGATTCATGCGAACTTTAAATAGGAGATACCCACACGTCAGCTCACCTGGGTGTACGGCGTCCTCAGCCATACTCGGCACCGTGCCGAGGCAGTGCACGCTGCCGGAGCGACTATGACAAAGCCGTTACAAGCGGTGCTAGATCTAACCCATTGGCTACGAGAGAACAAGGTTTAGGGGGGGGGACCAAAGGCAGCCACATTGTGCGTGGCATATGTTGCACCTGAATGGAAGCATGCCTGGTTGTCAGCGTCACTGACCGTTGCGTCCATGGAACATTATGCAAACACCAATGCCAACACGTGCACGCCAGCTGGACGCGCCGGGATCCGTTCTATATCGTGCATGCGACCCCCGACATGACAAGGCGGCCCATTTGTCCACTTCCAAGGACCAACGCATGAAAACACACTACCCCTTGACAACGAGACTCCGAAAACACATATCACTACGTTTTCCCATACAATAACTTTTGTAGAAATTGCAATGTTACAAGTAACGGCGGCCATCCCACAACCGTGTACACGACTATCATTATAAAGATGAAATCATGTTATGTGGAGCGGGCATATATGTGAACCACGTTTGCGAACTTCACTAAAACATGATAACGGCATACCCATAGCTTAAAAAAGGAACGGCATACCCGTATGCCGTTGATTTTTTTAACAGTCCGGGTACCCTGTAATCAGCCACATTACTCATGGGCATGCCGTAATTACATTTTAGTACGCCGGGTATGCCGTGTCTGTTTTTCGACCCATGGGTACGCCAACTTAATAGTGCGCGCGGTCTGGGTATCCGAGCTATTTCGCCCTTTCCAAAACTACCAAAGGTGCCTATTTTGGCACAACCTTTGATGCTAGGTCACCATTGTATTCTGTGATACATCCCCTATACAGTCCGTCTTCATAAAAGCAGAGGTGCCAATTATCGAAGGGCTTTTCTATTGGATGCTTATCTCAGACATAATCACTGTAATGGTGGCAGCAACCTCGAGAGATGATAACTTGTTTTTTACGAGCGCTAAACAAAACAGTCGCGAATGATGTGTTCGAGCTATGTATATGACTTCTACATGCTTACGAGCAATTTTTAAAACTTCAGCCCAATCGACCCTTCCAATCACATGAACCACCTGTGAATCGGTTTGAGACTAGATGAGAGCAGTTTCTCATCATAGTTTCTTCACGTTTTGAAGCTTCTTGGTAGAAACTGTTGTGTTAAGCCGGATTCTACATGAAGGATTGCGTGGCCAAGTGAAACATGTATCTTTATCTGAAAACAAGTAATTCAATTCCCTTTGCTAATCAATCAAGGAATCTGGTCAATGAGGCTTGCATGGCGGGTCAAGGTGTCAATGTTGTTCGACCGCGGTATTTACTAGACAGGAGAACGTGTCAATGACCGGGTGGATTCATGCGGTGACAAAACATGCACATGCCCTCGTCATGATTTTGCCTTGTCAGTCGGCGTTGCTGCGATTCGCAAACAAAGCACCTTAAGTGTTGTCTGAAGATATTCAATCATTACCCTTTCCAAAATGACAAAATCAAGTGAGGTGCATGTGTAGCTAGAGTGCCTGTTTGGCCCTCCCACCACGCAATAGCGAGGTAGTGGCTGTGGGCCACCCCTCGCTATTACGAGGATTGGCCGGTGGCCAGCCACCCGGTTGGCTACCGACCATCCATCGACAAGCCATTAGCCATCAGTCAAGCTAATGGCTCGATTGGCGGCCAGGTGGCCTAAAGGCCTTGAGGGTCAAGGCCTGTGGCCTGGTGCCCTTGCCCTCGCTCGCTTTTTGCTCGTGAGGACGTAGGATAGAGCAAGGGGGCATGGGATAAGTCAGTGCAAAATCGCCGATTGTGCCTCGCACGTGACAGTTTTGTGCCAACACCTAAAAAACAAAATTCGATTTTGTTTAGGGCGAACTAAGCATTTTGAAACTAGAAAGCTCCTGCAAACTCACGAGTTGGAGGTAATACCCCCTCGTTTCACACCCAAAAGGAGGGGGCTGAGGTAAAAATGGAAATGGGCCACTAGAGACTTGAACTATTCAAGTCTCCCTGAATGAGTCGTTGATGACAATTGCCCTCAAAAGTGACGCAGAGCGGAAAACCCCTCAAGCAAGCTCTGCACGCGATTCTGCAAACTCTGACGACGATTTGGAGAAGTAGCAATCATAGTGTAACAAGCTAGAGTCGTAGAAGGGTAGGAGAGAAAAAAAAAGCCCTCGAAACGGAATGGTTGGCCTCGGCGGCTCAACCAGTGGGTAAAATCCCACGAGATGGACGCCGGAGCGCGACGCGCCGACCAACGTATTGTCATAGGGCTGGATTCTGCGGGATATTTCCTACTCTGCCGATGTCACTGGATGGACCTGGATGGTCCATCCTCTTCCACTACGGCAAACTACTAACAAATCAGCAAAAGGGGAAATCCTGACCAGGCAGATATTCATGTTTGGGATAACACCCGACTTACCCAGATTACCTGTTTGGGTGTGTATAACACTCGGTTGGTATTTCCTGGTCGGTTCTACCCAAGGGGTAGAGACCTATCTTGTACCACGACTAGGTCGCCGTATTACATATAGCGGTTTTCAAACCAGGAAGACTCTCGCGACCAAGTGTGCGACGGTTTTTTGCGGCTATAAGTGATGTAAAACTCCGCGAGCAGCTATAGCAGGAGCATAAATTCCAAAGAAGGGCACGGGCCTAAAGCTTATCCATTTTAAGCACTATGATTTGCATTGAAAATCCTACTCCATAAGTGGCAAGGATGATTTTCCTTGGATGGGGTGGGGAGTGCCCACCCTCGAAACCATCACTTTCCCCCCTTTACTCAAGATGCCCTCCTCCATTGTTCAACCAGAAATTGGGAAACATTTTTCTCCTTAAGAACAAAAACTCTCACAGCCCGAGAGGATAAGAAAAAGGATCGAGGCGATGCTCGAGGAATTTGTGGAGGCCTCCCCATTGCCGTGCTACACAAAGGACCCGTCTCTACGAAGGCATCAGATGTGCCAAGAGGACTCAAGAGGAGGCCAAGGAAGACCAGAAGATGAGAAAGAAGACAATAGAGGTGAGGGAGAAGCCTGCGAGGATGGGAACTCTAAGTTATAACTGACCCTCCTTGCCTCCTCCTCATCATAGGAGAGGTGCTCAAGTGTTTGTAGCCACTCTATTTTTTACTCTTGGTTCTGTTTTCATAGGATGTCTATCTTGTCAAATGCCGTGAGTCATGGCTTAGGGTTTTCTCGAGAATCCACGCGATTGTGCCTATCGTGGTGGTGTAGAAAAATAGTGTTTTTCTGCCATGCGATTTTGCCAACCTTGGCGGCCTAGAAAGATAGAAATGAAATGTATCATTGCCTCACCGATCACGAGTGCAAGGTGACTTCGAGAGGCGACACCTCCTCAAGATTGTGGGGTCTTACCTTCGAGCTCGCTCGAGTCTTCCTTTCGTGAGTCCACTACACTCGTGGAGGAAGCAGAAAGCTTCACCGAGGGCAATGGGATCCACACCTTCAAGTACTCGGAGGGCTAATTGTTGGAGTACTTGCTTGATGGTCCGGCTAGCTAGAAGCTGAAGGAAGAGACCACCATGAAAGCAACCGGCCAAGCTTGAACAATCTGGAAGGCATTGCACAAGAAATTGAGGGAAGTGTATTCCTCAAACGTGAAGCACAATTCTAATTGATGGCCAAATGCGCGTGCACAGGAAGGTCGCGACATGCGCATGGATGTTGTAGGGGCTGGTGCATCAACCAGACAACAAGACAAGACCAAGGGCAAGTAGCCCACAAACCCTCGAGTGAAGAAGGCTTGTGGGTACAAAGTCTCCAATAACAAGTGTAACCATGATAATGAGTAGTTGTAGGCAGCGCATGAGCGTTGCAACGTTATATTCTATGACAGGCTCTGCCACAACTTCATGCAGCCTGGCCACCTCAGGGTCCAGTGTGCTGAGGCTGCTAGTGGTGGACAAGAGGTTGCGGAATTGGCTGCACTTGCGGTATCTCATGGGTGTGGTGTAGCAGGAGGTCGTTGACAGAGCCGTGGAGAGGGTCGTGGTCGTGGAAATGGGCCCGGTCGTGGTTACAAAGAGGGCCGCGATGTGGGTTTTTCCCACCCCTGAGTGACGTTAGTGGGGACCACTCAAGGACAAATTTAGATCACAAGGGTAGGTTCATGTTTTCAGATGGGGGTGTTGAGTTTTTGACAAGTTCAAACTTCTCTGTTGTTTTCCCTCCTCTTGTTGAACATTGTGCACTTGCTTACCGACATTGCACACTAAACCTTGCATCCGCAAACAAGATGCATGGTCGAACGTGCTTAGTAGTGGTGACACCGACCACTGTGCGAGAATTGTGTGACACAGTGATTGAAGGAAATGGCCTTAAAGCGGTGAGTTCAATTACGTTCATAGCATCGTTGGTCGCGGATTCTGACCCAATAAAACTTAAATACCGGAAGGTACTAGCCAAATTTACATGCGTCCATATGATATGGACTTGAGTGGTGAATCATGGAAGTTGCGGTGCCCGTCGTACAACTTTTGTGTTTATCACAAACTCGGCTTTCTGTCATTGAGCTTGTTTGCTTATAAGAGTAGAGGTGACATGATAATGCAGTTCGAAGGACAATTTGCTGGTGCTCTGCTTATCGTATTGGCTGAAACCGAGGGGTGTGACTCCTTTGTTAACCTTGGCTTTACCTGACAGGTGGGCCTAAAGTATGAGAAATTGAATGGCGCAGTTGATGTCAATGACAATCGTACTATACCCTTGATCGGTACCTGTAAGGCAAGAACTTTCATACAAGTGTACACACAGAGTGTCACACAGGTGCTCAACCTTTTTGACCCGTTTGACTTGTGCTAGGCAATCACCTGCTCTATGACAACAAGGCTCTGATGTGCTTTGAATCAAATCACTTGATCCTTCGAAAGAGATAGCATTTCTTTACGTTGATTCCAAGTACAAAATTGTCAACGAACCGACTAAAAGTCCATGCTAAGTTGTCTGCGATGTAGGCAAAGAAACGTATCTAACAAGAATGTTGATCCTTCTTTGCTCAGCTACAGAAAGTGGAGGACAACGTGAAGAAAGACATACCACAAGAGATGAAATCTTTTTTTGTGGATTTGTCGAATGTATTCTAAGGCCCATTGACCGGGATTCCACTAGAATGAGGCATGGGCCACACAATTCCACTACAACCAAAGGCGACCCCTCCATCTAGACCCCTGTATGAGGTTAGTCCAGAAGAAAGGAGAGAGGCTGAATGACAAATCAAAGAGTACCCTGAAAAAGGTGGGTTGAGTGAAGTTGTTTGCCGTAAGTTACGCCGATCCTTTTTGTGATCAAAGAGAACAGTGGCTCATGCATGTACGTGGACTACCGGGACACGTCACGTATCACGGGAAATGATGCATCCAAAACAAAGTTTCGAATGTGAGTGGGACACAATCAGTTCTGAGTTTTATGCTTTGGGCTAACAAAGGCTCCTACAACCTTCCAAAGAGAAATGAACCAAATGTTCACTAAGAAACTTAGCCAGGTTTTCTTGGTTTACCCGGACGACATCCTAGTCCTATAAAAATTCATGTATTAGCATATAAAACATCAGCATGAAGTCATAGAGATCCTTCAGGAACAAGGTTTTCCACAAGATGAGCTCGAATACCTTGGACACATAGTTGGCGAGGACGACATCCATGTCGTCCCACAAAAGGTCCAAGCCGCGGTGGATTGGCCATGCCAAAAAAACACTGGGTTGATTTGGTCTCTCCTCGGCCTTGCAAACTAATGCTGTCAGTTTATGCAAGGGTATTTGACCCTGGTAGTTCCGCTAACCAGGCTCACAGGAATGTATGTGCATTAAGATTGGACATGTGACTATGATAATCTCCTCAGAGTCAAAGAGCTTCTATCCACCATGCCCGTCTTAGCTCTTTTGGACCCTTCGCAATCATTGGAGGTGTGATGTGATGCATCGGTAGTAGGATTTGGAGCAATCCTCATGCATAACGGTCATCTAGTTGCATATGAGAGCCGGAGGCTCATCCCCTCGGAGATGTCGTACACGAATGGGGATCAATAGCTCCTTGTGGTGGTACACGCATTCAAGATCTGGCGTTGCTACCTTCATGGCACTGAGGTAGATGTGATGGTCATGACCGGCCACAACCCATTGGTGTTTTTTCAAACGCATCCAAAACTGTCAAGACGACAGGCACGTTGGAGAAAATACCAAAGTTGATTCTTGTTCATGTGGAAACATGAGCCAAGAAGCATCAACGTGGCTGGTCCACTAAGCCAACAACTTGTGGAAATTAAAGCAACCACCAAAGTTAGTAGGTCTTTCATGGCCATTGCGACAACAATAGTGCAAAATCTAGACCCCTATACCTCTAAGGCAACCACCTCAAGAGATGTTACACTACAACAGCTTTATGAATAGGATCGGTGTGGGATACTATGTTTTTTTTTGTTTTTTATTCAAGACTCTTAGAATTTGGACAAATACGGATTGGTAGAGGTCACAAGAATCTTGTGGAATGAATAACAAGTTATTGTGCCATACTTGGTAGACCATCGAGCGAAGACTATCTCCCAATTCTACGACCCGCTGGTCGGAGGTCATGTGGGACCTCTCAAAACCGGATGATTGTTTTGGACTTCTATTGGTGGCAAGGGTGGAGTATTGAAATCCATAAGCATTGCAGGAAATGTGACCAGTGTCTTCAGAACAAGGCTAGTTAAGAAAAAACCCGTTGGACTCCTCCAACAGCTTCCCACACTTTGGACTCCATGGGAGTGAATCAGCATGGACTTCATAACTCCTCTTCGGGACACTGTCCGCGGCAGTGGTGGATGTTCTAGTGGTTGTGGATATTCTGACCAAGATGACAAACTTCATTCCTACAATCACTCATGTAATTGTAGAGGAGACCACTCGTCTCATCTTTGAGGGTGCTGTGAAGCACCACAGCTTGCCGTTGTAAGTTATCTCCGATGGAGATGGAAAAATGCTAGTAATTTATAGAAAGATATGCACGAGTACTTTGACAGCGAGTCACAAATGTTGATTGCATTTCACCCTCAAATTGATGGACAACCAAAGCACATGAATCATACTCCAGAGTAGATGCTCCGCATGTACATGGACCATGTGATGAATAATGGAGATGAATTCCTAGCACTAGTAGAGTTTGCAGTGAACAACTCGATGGTCAACTTCATGAACGATTCTACACAGTTCACACAATTTGTGTTGAACAGTGGTTGGCATCCAGTGGTGCCCTCTTCATTGGTGAAAAGTGGGAGTACAAGAGGATAGGTTCCTTCTGTTCAAGCCTTTGTTGAACGCATAGACTCCTTGTTATAGGAGGCAAATGGTTACCTTCACGCACCTCGATAATGACAAAAGGCACGTGCCGTCAAAAGTGGCCATGAGGTCTCATTTGACATTGGTGACAAAGTGTTGCTTAGCATTAAGAACCTTTGGCTGAAGTCGCCAGAGGCGCCAAAAAATGTATTGAACAAGATTGGGTCTGTTTTCCATCGTGGCATGCATTGGGCCAGTGGTGTACCGATTGTTGGTTCTATCAAGTATGAAAATACATGACGTATTTAATGAGATCTAGGTGGTTCCATACATAGGAGAAGGAACCATTTAGCTACCGCCAGTAGTCCTTGTTGCCGATGACCAATATGAGGTCCTTTGCCTACTCTAGCACTGAGAGCGTACACTCCTATTGAGGAGTACCTCTTTCATTGTGCTCGTTGTAGACCTGAACATAACTCATGGGAGTTCGAATATCGGTTTCCCACTAGGGTGGTCAATGAGTACTGGAGCAAGCTTGACGATTGCAGAGATCAATGATCTATTATGGTAGGGGACACCACATGAACGTGGAAAAAGCGAATACCCTACTGCTTTATGATTTCAACTTTTAAAACAATCTACGGGTTGTAACTTTAACTTGCCACATTTTCTAATGAATGAGTGGTTTTCTATTTGGGCAAAATTAGTCTGGGGCGTTTTCTAGATTTCATTTTTTTACAGCCTCAGGCCGTCGTTTTCACCTTTTGAGCACTCAAGTTCCGGTGTCGGTGCTCATCCGACACCGGAAATTGAGCGATCGTGTGACTGTTGGAAGCCACACAATTGCACTTTTGATTTTGCTCGACTGGCTAGGGTCGAGCAAAACCTGATGAATTATTAAAACGTATTCGTTTTAGGGACTGGAATATTCTACTCGTAGCCAAATAAAAGAAATCTTCGCCCCCGAATAAATATTCAATATCAAAATAAAAAGGCAGTAGGGTAATACTCCCACAGGACGGCATCCTTGGAGAGCAAACATAAGTGTTTGGGGATGCTCAACATGGTTGTTAGGCATACGCTCCAGCCTAAAGGGGGGAGGCTTCTAGCTGTGCTGACCGACAAGCTCTATCTTAGGTCCAAGTGCCATGAACGTGTCCATGTTTAGCTGGTCACTGAAATCATTGATTTCTTTCACAATGTTGACGAATCACTATCTGACACTTTCACTTGTTGCCTGTGAACCGGGGCTGTTCATGATAAGTGGGGAGGAATTTAGCAGGAGGGCCGGTTTGGCCCTCCCACCTTGTGATAGCGAGGGATTGCTTGCAAGCCACCCCTCGCTATTGCGAGGATTGGCCGGTGGTCAGCCACACGCTCGCTACTGGCTGGCCAATGGCCAGCGGGCTGGGTGGCAGGCGGCCGGTCAAGTGACCGGCCGGCCACCGGCTTGCAAGCCACCAGCTGCTGATTGAGCTGGTGGCTCGATTGGCACCCAGGAGGCGACGAGGCCCCAAGGGTCGAGGCCTGTGGCCTTGTGTCCTTACCCTCTCTCACCTTCCTCGCTTGCACGAGACACCGAAGACAAGGGGTAGAGCAAGAGCAAGAGGGAGGAGTGCACGTGTAAAGTCAACACGCAATCGTTGATGTTGCCTTGCACGCGATGATTTTGTCCAACACGGCAAAAGCAAGACTCGAGTTTGTTCTGGTCGAACTACGAGTTTCAAATCCAGAGAACTTGTGCATACTCATGAGTTTGAGGTAACCCCCTCCCCCCCCCCCTGTTTGGGATCCAGAATGAGGGGGCGAGATGAAATGGAAATTGGCCTCTAGAGACTTGATACATTCAAGTGTCCCTACAAGGGTTGTTGTTGATGATTGCCTTGAAGAGTGACACGAAGGGAAAAGCCCCTTGAGGTAGCTCCGGACACGATTCTGTGAACTATGACAGTGACCTAAGTGCAAGGACTGGAGACACAACCGCTATAGCATGTTTTGACCCCATGTTTGACGCAAGGTCACGAAAGCATTTCATCGTTAGTATCCAATGTTATGGTAGGTCCTCATGAAGCAAAAACTATGATTCTTGAAACGCCATTCTATCGGATGCCTATGTATGGCTTTTTAATGGTTTGGTTGGAGGAACGTTTTGGAAAAAATGTTTGGAGTATAGCATTGATGGTGTTGCTTTTTGGCTAGATTCTTATTCATGGTATATCTTGGATGTTGTCTTCACGCGGATGTTTTTGTTTACAACATGATTCAACACAAGCTATCTATAACCCATCCCTCTTTCTCATGTGCTAGATTTCTTCACATAAAGCAAACGTGCGAAGTCCAATGGAACGGTCACGTTCCCTTATTCAGGCATGAAATGTTTTTGTACAATTCTCTTCTAACCCAAATTAGCCTTTTGATCGGCATAGAGGATAGTTAACTATAGGGGTACAAGTCTTTGATAAAGTAACAATTAGAATGCAACGTAAACTAGACATCATCACACGACCTTGACATTTCTTAAACATATGCTGTCGGAAGAGGCACCTGTCTTTGTCGTGATGCTTTCTCGACATTCAAGGTAAGTGTGTGGCACATACAAAGCAGATAGGATTCTTTTTGCCTTTATAAACATCATTCCATCTATGGGAGCACCCCTGTATCAGGGGTGAACTTTGATAGAGTATTTCTTCCATCTCCATGCGCCAAATGAGGCACAATGAGGGTTGTTTGAAATATTTGATAATGTATCTTGTCAACCATGAGTCCAACCAGCCACTTACGCTCTCTACACAACTTTACACGCTTCTGTGTTTTCTTCTCTGCAACCTGCAACTTGACTCTCACGTACAGTTAGTCCTGCCTAGCAGCTCTTGGTGTGCCTGATCATCTCCCTGAGGGTTGTCCAAACTTCTACCAAAGATATCAAATCTAGAACAGGTTCTTGCCTCTCCCTGGAGGCATCCCTTGCAGATTGGTGTGTAAGAGAGGCCGTTCGTGGACTAATGCTGCAGTCAACATGGCGACACCCGGTTCCATGGTGCCCGGCGTTAACATCGCCAAGAACTTCTTCAACTGGAGCAACAACATGAAGATGGTTTTGTTGGAGAAGGGACTTTTGGAGCCACATGAGTGAGGCTGAATCTGTTGAATCCACCCTCGCCATTACTGAGGCATGTACCCATTGTGTGAAGTGCGACCAAGCCCTCGCCACCATCTACCTCCACCTTGCCGAACAACAACAAAAACTCCTTGTTTGCGGCATCCTCATCCCAAAAGAGGTTTAGAACAAGCTTGCGTCTATTTATTCTTTCAAGTCAATCCTCATGAATATGTAGCTACATCGTCGTTTTCACACCATGAAGATGATGAGCCGGGCTCCATGATTGACTATCTCAACATTGTGAAAGCTTTAGCTAAACAGCTTGCTGCGATTGAGGAAACTATTAAGGAAATTGTTATCATGCTGACCGTAGGACTCCTTTCTGGCCTCCCTAGCAACTACACTCCTCTCATTGCTGCCCTGGACCAACATGGCGACAGGCTCTTTCTTGGTGACATGGAGGACAACCTGCAATTTGAGGAAGAGCGCAGCAAAGGAGGGAGGAGGAGGGAGCACACTGGATGTAGCTCTCATCAACAGCATGAGTCACGGGAGTGGTGCTGCAAAAACCAATGGCAAAAGAGGTGGAGGGAAGAAGAAGAGCAAGTGTGACTATTACAAGAAGTTCGGCCATTGGCTATGCGAATGCCAGAAGAAAAAGGCAAGCCTTGCGAATGGGGTGAGAAAGGGGAATATTCTGACGCCTCCGCCAACGCCGCAAATTGGGATAGTGGATTCATGAGCACCATCCGGGTCCTGTACATCTCCGCCAACACTGCCTTGTTCTTGATCATCGACTCGGGAGCCACTCAGCATATCACCTGTCGCCAGGAGTGGTCTTTCGTCTACACCATTATTGAACCTCGCCGAGTGTACATGGGTGAAAATCATGTGCACATGGTGGTGGGAGAGGGTGAGATTTTCTTTTGTGCTTCTGTCCAGGGGAAGAATGTGGAACGTCGTGTGGAGGGGGTGCTCCATTGTTTTGGGTTAGCAGCTAACCTCCTGTCTGTTTACTCTCTCATCTCCCAAGGCTTGTAGGTCCATTTTGAGAATGGTAGTTGCACCATCTCAACACGTGCGGGCTAGGTGCTTGTAAAGGTGGACAACAACGATGGCCTTTACCCTCCTTCTGTGGCATCGGAGAAGGGAGCTGCCTCAGTTACAGTTGCGAGAGTGGGGGTCAACGATATCAGCTTGTGGCATCGCCGGCTTGGACACCTTGGCTTCGGCACCAAAAACTCCATACATAAGACGGTTTGTGGCCTGCAGCTGAAGGAGGTGAAGCAGCCCGATGCGTAGGCCTACAACAGCTGCATCAAGGGAAAGCAGACCCACTCTCCATTCACTAGGGAGGAGAAGGTGGCACTTGAGCTTCTCTCTCTTGTGTACCCTCACGTATGTGGTCCCATGAAATCACAATCCTTGTCCGGCAAGCTGTACTTTGTCACATTCATTTATGACAAGTCATGGAAGGGTGTTCTTTCTGGCCGGGAAGGATGAGTGCTTTGTTGCATTCAAGGCATGGGTGGGTCCTACACAGAATATGATTGGTTGGGGTCCGAAGGTGCTTTGCATCGATTACATAGGCGAGTACCTCTCTGATGACTTCCACGAATTCCTCAAGCACCGGAAGATCCGACGCGAGGTGATGCCACCCACAATACCACAGCTGAACAACATGGCTGAGCATTCCAACCGCACACTCATGGAGCGTGTCCATGGCATGCTCAAGGATGCCGAGCTTCTGCCAACATTTTGAATGGAGGCAGTCAACACCATTGTAGGCCTGAAAAACCGGAGCTCGACACGTGGACGGGACGCAAGCCGACCGTCACGCAGCTAAAGGTGTTAAGGTTCAACGAATGTGTCGATGTGCCTGTCGCTAAATGCAACAAGCTGGATACCAAGGGTGTGAAGGCTTCCTTCCTCCCAAATGGGCTACACTGCTACTTCACCCCGCATTATCCTTCCCCCAAATCTGGGTAACCTCACCTTCCCATCACCTCACCTCCCTACCACCTCACCTTCCCACCACCTCACCTTCCCACCACATCACCTCCCCACCACCTCACTTCCCCACCTCACCTTTCCAACACCTCACCTCCTCACCTCACCTTCCCACCACCTGACCTCCCCACATCAGCCCCACACCTCACCTCCTCCCCACCTCACCTTCTCACCACCTCACCTCCCTACCACCTCACCTTCACAGCACCTCACCTCACCCCACTTTCTGTCTAGATTCCTGTTGTACTACTGAGGCCACAAGTTGTCCTAGCTCTCACTCATTGATTCAGTCCAACACATTCGTTGTGTTCTCATTCTTGATATGGTATCAGAGCTCAAGTGACACTCCTGTTGCCTCCCTCCGCCGTCTCCGTCACGGCCATCACTTTGCTCCAGCACACGTCAGTCATGAGCGTTTTGTTGTCCGGGCTTTGAAGCCGATTCTGGCTGGAGCTAATTGCGGTTGACCCCCCCCCTCTACCTTTCCACTGCAAAAGAATCCATTTTTAGGATTTTCCTCAACATCGGCAATTTTCTGTCCACGACTTCCATCGCAAGCCTTTCGCCTTCGGTCCTCTCACTCCAATTTCCTTTGCAGCTAATTGGATTCAACCTCTTCCTCTACCTTTTCATCGTAGAAAAATCCATTTTCGGATTTTCCCTCGGCTCTCCCGAACATCGGCAGATTTCTGCCTACCTCATCTGTCGCGAGCGTTTCGCCTTCGGCACTCCCACTCCAAAAGCTTCTGGTCCCCCTCCTTGCTGGCCTCCTCCCCCACCTTTCCATCGCAAAAAAGATTAAAAAGGACACTTCCCACTTTTTTTACCTAATTTTTTTCTCTCTCCCCGGCTGCCCACCTGCCTTCTCTCAACTCTCCCTTCATGGCCTCCGTTGCTGCCATGGGCGGCTCTCTCCTTGGCATCCCAAAACTCGCCGCCAATCATGCCGGAACTGATAACTACAAGCTGTGGACGTTCAACCTTGGCATCTACTCCGGCTCTACCGAGCAAAAGGGAATTCTCCTCCGCTCCATCATCTGCGGTACCGGCTCTGCCGCACCTCCTACCGACCCCACCGACACCGCCAAGGTCGATGCGTGGGAGCTTGCGAACAACACCGCTCTCCTTGCCATCCTTGCCACTACCTCTCCTGACCCCCACGACGACATCCGCGCTCTTGGCGATGCCGCTAAGACAGTGTGGGCTGTGTTTGCGGCTCACTTCAACACTATGACCTCAACCTCGTGCGGCATCAAGATTATGTTGCTCTTCAACGCACCCTGCTCCGTCCACTCGGACATGGGCGGATACATCGCTGATTGCACCACCATTGCCTCCAACCTCAAAGAGATGAAGGCAGCGATGCCAAAAGCGTTGGTGTGCACAGGTATCATTGCCGGCCTCCCACCCCGCTTCAACGTCATTCGCCAAATCCTCCCTCAACTCTCTGTTGACGAGATGACAGTGACGGCCATCGCCCCCAAGCTTATGGCTGCGGAGCAAGACTATCACTCCAAGCATCAACACCAAGCCACGGAAATGAACCTCCATGCACAGTCTCCTTCTTCTGGTGGCACCTTCGTCTATGCCGCCCCCATCTGCCCCAACAAGTTTCTGGCGTGCCAATATGCACCTCTCCATGCCCCGCTCAAGGGCACGATGTGCGGTGGCCTCAACCACCCTCAGTCCATGTGTGACCATGCCCAAACCGACCAATGGCTTGCGGCATCGTCCAATCGCAAGTACACCGACCTTACCTGTTGGGCGGACATGGCCTCCAAGGATCGTCGCTACCGCCAAACTTCATGGAAGCCTCCCTCCGTTGCTAGCTTTGTGGCCCCGGTAGCTAGCACTACCCTCCCTCTTGCTCATGAAATCAATGAAGGACTTTCAATCTACATTGTGTCTCCCTCTCTCTTTACCGAACAAACGCTCGACTCCAGCGCAGCATCCCACACTCTTCGAGATGCCGATCACACATCTCCACTGTCCTCCCCCATCACAATCAATGGAGTAACCACCTCCATGAGTTCCACGTGCCATTCCCAAGCCACCCTCTCATCACCCGCTTCCCCTCATGGATCTTTCTGCGGCCTCCATGTTCCCTCTCTTCGCACCAATCTCCTCTTCATTTGTCAACTCCAACAAGAGGGCGTCACCATTACCTTTCCCGCCTTCGGCACCGAAGCTCATCTCACTTTCTCTGGCTCTCACCTCACCACCTTCCACCTCTCAAACAACCGCTACCGCCTCTCCGCTCCTCGCTCACAACCAACCCTTGCCGCCTCTCCCTCTCCGACTTGCTTGTGCCGTCACATCTCCAACCCTCTCATTCTCCACCATCATCAAATTTGCCATCCCAACTTCACCGCCCTCCAACGCCTCACATCCAAAAACATGGTCGTCGGTCTCCCGCGTCTCCCACCTATTCCTACTCTTCCCGCCCTCGCTTGTCCCTCTTGCATCCTCGGCAAGCTCAAAGCCACCTCCCATCCTCCTCACCCCTCCCGTGCCCCTGAGCCTCTTGACTTGGTCCACCTTGACCTTGTGGACCCGATTCACCCCACCTCTCTCCAAGGTCACTCCTATTTCCTCACTATCATTGATGACTCTACCCGTTTTGGAACTGGACTCCCGCTTGCCTCCAAATCTGATGCACGGAGCGCCTTCCTTGCATGGACAAACCATGCATCCGCCCGATTCGGCCCTAACATTCTCCACCTCCGCTCCGACAGTGGAGGCGAATTCCTCTCCACACTCCTTTCCGAGTATTGTGACCACCACGGCATTGACCATCAACTCACTCTTCCCGAGTCACCCGAACAAAACGGCATTGCCAAAGGTTGCAACGACGTCCTCCTCGCCATTATCCGCACTCTCCTTGCTCATGCTTCGACACCAAAATCTTATTGGGCGTACGCTCTTTGCTACGCCTCCCGCGTCCACAACCTCTACCCTTCCTATATTCTCTCGGATGTTACTCCATGGGAGGGGTGGTTTTGTAAGAAACAGGACGTCTCCAATCTTCGCGTGTGGGGTTCTACGGCATACGTCCTCCTCAACAAGTACCAACGCTCGTAGTAACACACTTCCAAGGTTGAACCACGCGTCGCCCCTCACATGTTTGTGAGCTTTGCTCCAAAGTCGACTGGCTACATGTTCCTTGACCCCACCACCGGACAAGATACGCATAGCATTGATGCCGCCTTCGACGAAATCCTCCCCTTCCTCCCTGCTACATCTCACTCCACACCCGCTCTTGAGTGGGCCCACTTCGATGGCCTCCCCTCTCCGCCGCCTCTCCCGACCTCATCCTCCACGACTACTCCAATCCCTTCCCCCACTTCCTCCCTTGCCGGTTCTCCCCCTCCTCCTCCCTCCACCTCACCTCCATCCTCCTCCCTCTCTTCCCTGCTCTCCTCCTCTGTCCGCAGTTCCTCCCCCTCCCCCTCCTGCTCCCCCTCCTGATCCCCCTCCCCCTCCCCCTCCTCCCCCTCCCCCTACCCCTCCCCCCCGCCTTCCCCTCTGACTTCCCCACCTGCACCCCTCCGCTTGGCCCCTTCTTCCTACCCCCCATCGGCCTCCGTGAGCTTCGTGGTCTTGGCCTCCTTCCCCCTTCATCCTTCTCTACCTCCCTCCCTCCCTCCCTCCTCCCCACCCACGCTTCCGCCTCGCCCTTACACCGGCCCTCGTTGCTCCTCCTGTCTTCAGTCACCCCTCCCTCACGGTGGTGACATTGGGCTCGTTGAGGACCGTCGTGGAGAAGTCCTCTTCCTCACAACTTCTCCTGCAACCCTTCCTCATTGGCGTCACTACAGTCCCTCTCCTCCTGATTTTCACCACAATTCAGTCCCCACCCTCTCTCCTCCGTCCACTCTTCTCCTCTCTGTCACCACTACTCCCTCCCCTCCTATCCTGGTTCCCGCCACCTTTGAGCAAGCTCTTGGTGGGCCTCACGCCGCGGAGTGGCTCATTGCAATGGACAGTGAACTTGCCAACTTTCAGTCAATTGGTTCCTACTCAAAGGTTTCTCGCCCTTCCACCACCAACGCGGTGAAAGGAATGTGGATCTACCGGGTCAAAGTTGCCCTTGGGAAACCCGTCAAGTTCAAAGCCCGGTACGTCGCCAAAAGTTTTTCTCAACGGCACGGCGTTGACTTCTTTGACACTTACTCCCCCACAGCCAAACTCATCACCACCTGCACCCTCCTCCACATTGCCACCACTTGTGATATGTAGCTCCACTCCATGGATGTCTTCGCCGCTTTCCTTCAAGGTGATCTTCATGAGACCATCTTTCTTGAACCTCCCAAAGGTTATCCCACCCGCCCTCTCCGACGCCGTTTGGCGCATTCATCGACCCATCTACGACCTGAAACAATCACCCCGCGAGTGGCACTCCAAGCTACGATCTGCTCTCATCTCCCTTAGGTTCCACGCTGCACATTCCGACGCTAGTCTCTTCATCCGCACTTCCTTTTCCGGTTGCTTCCTCCTCGCGTACATTGACGACATGACACTTGCCTCTAGTGACCTCGCCGAGCTCGTTGCCCTCAAAGAAATCCTCATGCAGCAATTTACCATGAAGGATCTCGGTGAGCTCACCCACTACTTGGGCATGGAGGTTTGGCGGGACCGCCCCAACCGCACCGTCACCCTCACTCAATCAACACCACCCTCCTCATATTCGGACACCTCCAATCCAACGGCGTGACAACGCCTCTCTCCACTGAGCACGGCCTCACCAACCCCTCTGTCCCCACCACCATCCCCTCGGACCCCTTTCCTGAGTTGGTTGGCTGTCTCATGTATGCCATGGTCTGCACCAGTCCTGACCTGGCCTACCCTCTCAGCGTCCTCTCTGGCTTTGTTGGACTAGCCCGCTTCTCCACCTACCACTGGCGTGCGGCCAAACGGGTCCTCCGCTACCTCCACTCCACTCAAGCGTACGGCCTTACTCTTGGTGGATCTCCAAACATCTCTCTCGAGGGTTTCACCAACTCTTCTTGGGCGGACGACCAAGCGAATCGCCCTTCTACCCAAGGCTATGGTTTATGCCTTGGTTCTGGTCTCATTAGTTGGCGATCCACTCGATCTTCTTCCGTCTCTCTCCTCTTGCAAGGCGGAACTCTACGCCGGCACCATGGCGGCACAGTAGGCCACCTGGCTTCGCACCCTCCTCTGCGAGCTTGGCCATCCTCAGCCTCAGCCCCGCTTGTGGTGCGACAACGCCAGCACCATCGCCCTCACCAAGGATCCGGTGTTCCACGCACGTACCAAGCACATCGAGCTTCGGTACTTCTACATCCGCGAGCAAGTGCAGGCTGGTCACCTGGACGTCCGCCACGTGTCCTCCGCGGCCAACTTGGTGGACATCTTTACCAAGGCCCTCTCCCACAAAGACCACCACCGCCTCCTTCATCTCCTCGGCCTTCGCCCTCCTCAACTTCAAGGGGTGTCAATGTGAGCACCAAGATTCTAAGGGGTGTGTCAGTAAAATCTGAGACTCTTGCTTCTAACGTTGATTCCTGTGACTCACCTCACAGGTTCAAATCCCCCCATGAGCATTATTCCCCAACCCAGCTCACCATTTCGCCCCTTACAAAGACTACCCCGCCTATTTGCCTCTTCTTAGGCTACCCCGCCCATTTACCCCCAAACCTACTCCATGCATTATCCCATCTAGGGATTGCCCCACCTTGTCCCTCTTCCCAAACAGGCTACACCGCTACTTCACCCTGCATTATCCTTCCCCCAAATCTGGGCAACCTCACCTTCCCATCACCTCACCTCACAACCACCTCACCTTCCCACCACCTCACCTTCCCACCACATCACCCCCCACCACCTCACTTCCCCACCTCACCTTTCCAACACCTCACCTCCCGACCTCACCTTCCCACCACATGACCTCCCCACATCAGCCCCACACCTCACCTCCTCCCCACCTCACCTTCTCACCTTCTCATCACCTCACCTCCCCACCACCTCACCTTCACAGCACCTCACCTCACCCCACTTGCTGTATAGCTTCTTGTATTACTACTTAGGCCACAAGTTGCCCTAGCTTTCACTCATTGATTCAGTCCAATGCATTCGTTGTATTCTCATTCTCGACAAAGTTTCCCTCCATCTGTGCAGTCCTTGCTCTTACCGCTGCCATTGATTGGGATGTGCACCAAATGGATGTGACGTGTGTATCTTTGAATCCCGATTTTGAGGAGGATGTGTACATGGAGAAACTAGGGGTACATGGTGGTAGGTCAGGAGAACCATCCGTGCAAGCTTGTGAAGACACTGTACGATCTGAAGCAAGTGCGGCGTGCATGGTACCACAAGATTTATGAGCACCTGGCTGGCCTTGGTTTTGTGCACAATGAGGTAAATCATGCGGTCTATGGGCACACACAAGACACAAGCCAGGTCATCATCCTACTCTGTGTTCATTACTTGCTCATTGCCTCTGACTCAAAGTCTCTCCTTGACCATTGTAAGCCATCCCTTGCCGCGTTCTCTTTGCGTTTCGCCCCTTATGCTTCTGCTACTTCTGCTGCTCGCACGCCCCTTGTGCTGTGATACTAAGATAGATTTAGTTAGGGCATTCAGGCCCATGCAAAAAATGTCATGAGCTCTGTGTGTGAGAAGTAGACAGTGAAGGCCAAATCTGGCCAAGTCTGAAACGCATTTAAGAATAAGGAGAGTTTAGAAATGAGCCCCTAGTGTACTTATGTAGGGGCTAGCCGCACCGGGCTCCGTCAGCCTTGCTGAGCCCAAACGAGTCAGCGGGGAGAGCACACTGCATACACCACGTGAACAACAAAGGTGGTCTCCTCGAGGCACCGGAATAGCTCTCCGAGTGCCGGGGTCTCGGCCACCGAGAAAATACGAGCATTGCTAAAAACACTCTGAATCAACGTCTTGACATCGCAATCGGCTTTCCGAACATCGGAAGCACTATAACAGCCATCAGGTCTCCTCGTCGCACCGTTACAATCCACCGGGTGCGCGGGTCTTAACACACGGAGAGAAGTCTCCTTGCTCCCGACAAGCCAACCAGGCTGGCGGAACGCATCGACCGCGTCTCGCCGGCGCTGTCGTAGGTACTGGAGAAGTCTCGAGACACTCCGGAGGCCCGTCGTGTCGTCACGCTCTCCTCTACCCTATACCACCAACATGGGGTATATGGGTAAGCCATCGGCGTCACTCGTGACGGGTGGAAGTCACACAACCCAACAGTGAGGTGGTGATCTGCGTTTATGAACATCCAACACGAGGAGACCGAGGGAACCCATCAAACGGCTCACGACTACTGTTGTGCAATACCAGCGGCGGGCATATGGCTTCTCCATTGGGTTAGTCTAACGTGGCGAAATAGATTGACCAAATTCATGGGCGAGTTTGCACGCCCTTTCACTGCTTGCTGTGGCAAGTAAAGCGCTCTCCATTGCTTGGACTGTCCTCGTCGACACTGCACCGTGGCATGCATGAAGCACACATCCAATAAGACCACCCTTCATATCAACATTGCCGATGATGAGTCCCGATCCAATACAAGAAAACCTAAGATTCAAAGATCAATGTTCTCTTGCAATTTCCAGAGTTGGGGACAACCTGTCATGGGTGATCGAAATACGCACAGGATTGGGAGCAGCAAACACAGTACCTGGATCGAGGAATGAAACAGACGATCCTATAACAAGAATAAAGCTTCAAATGCGGTGGTTGATTCTCTACTTATCTATGTTGTACTCTCGCTGCAACGAGATGCTTTCCAGATCTCACATCCAAGCATGTCACAAGTCGTGAAACCAATTGCAAAGGAACAAACATTGATGTGCGTCAGTAACGAATAACGTTGAACCTTCAGGAGCATGTTCATGCCCGACAGTGGAGCTTGAGATCTGGATGAGCAGGGCAAAGTACGCAAATGGATGCCCGTAGGAACGAAAGGGTTCACCGGAAGAAACTGTAGTTCCTGAGCATGCCCTTTCCTTCCCGCGTTGATGAGGGAGCGGGCTCTCGCAAGGGAAGGGGAGTCGTGGCTGTCATGGAGACAGTACAGTCGTCCTCGACGGGGGCGACGATGCTGGTTCGAGGGGCTGCATTCGGCCGCAGCCACAGTTTGAGGCAGCCGTCATGGCATAGCGTGTACACGCCCGTCGGTGAGAAGGCCAGAGAGAACAGCGGCTCCGCGTCGACCTGCAGCATGCCACATGAAAGTGCACAAAAAGGAAACAAGAGACCGACAAGTTTCAGCTCATGGAAGAATTGCAAACAAACCGGTAACTGGCACAAAAAATCTGGTGCGGAACTCGAAGCGGGCATAGCAACCAAACAAAACACGGTTCAAGAATGAGGTTATGGAAGTGAGCAAGGAAGATGTGTCCGCCGAACGCTGGAGACGCATGAGAAACTTTCGCGAGAAACGCAGTCCTGCATGGCTGCAACTATCTTAGCAGACAGACTCACCTCGTGCGCCATGACTGGGTGGATACCTTCCTTCTAGACGCTTTGCAAAGCGTCTGCGGAGAAAATAATCCGTCTTTCAGAGTGTTGCAAATGCAGGATTACGTCTGCGGAGGAGATGATTCTTCATGGCTGCAACTATCTTCTCAGACAGACTCACCTCGTGCGCCATGACTGGGTGGATCCTCTGCACTTGCTTCCGCGAGGGAGGCGCGTACAGCTGGCCCCGTGGCATCACCCCTTCCCCTTCCTCGCCGCCACCCCCAGCACGTGAGGACTGGGTGGCGAAGGGAAAAAACGGGCTGCTTGAGTTCCCGCCCGCAGCAAAAACAGCAG
This sequence comes from Penium margaritaceum, assembly GCA_023375785.1. Taxonomy (NCBI): domain Eukaryota; kingdom Viridiplantae; phylum Streptophyta; class Zygnematophyceae; order Desmidiales; family Peniaceae; genus Penium; species Penium margaritaceum. The sequence goes on along the minus strand of SZWC01003702.1, from coordinate 78,038 downwards.
CGGCGGCAGCAGCAGCAGTCGTCCCAGTGCCAGCAGCACCAGCTCCAGTCGAAATACTCCGCCTTGCTGCCGCGGCGGACACAGCAGACATACCCTCTCCGACTCTGCTCACTCCACCAGTCGCAACGGCAGCAGAGGTGTCGCCACCCGAGGCTCGGGAGGAAGTGGGGAAGAGCCGCAAGGGAGTGCGGGAGCTCTTGCCGCCTGCTGCAGAAGTAGATGAGCCTGCCGTGCCAGAGGCCGATGAAGCAGAGGACCCCCCTGCTGCAGCTGCTGCTCCAGACCCCAGGGATGGGTCTGCTGTGGAAGGTCTGCTTCCCCCGAGCTGGAACAAGGAGGGCTTGACTGCGAGGGAAGGGGGCTGCTTGGAGGGGGGTGAGGAGGGGCCGATGGAGAAGATGCTTCCCTTTGCCTGCTGCTGTTGCTGCTGCTGCTGCTTCTTGCTGGCGTTCGCGGTGGTCAGCAGAGGGGACCGGCGGGGAGGAGGGGCTGGCATGAGTTCGTCCATCGACAGATCCCACAGCAGTAGCTGCGTGTCCTGCATGATGACAGAAAAGAATCCAACTTTTGGACGATTTGCAGCACGCCTAAGATTTGAATCTCCAGCTCGTGTAAAGACAACAATTCAACAGCAACAGCTGTGTGTCTCTCCTGCTCGGAGACACAGAAATAAAACGATGTTCAGAAATTCTGCAAAATGTCTACGATAAATAGCAGCAGTGGTTTGTGCAGCTGTGACATAATGCTTGCACAGCGCCTTTCGCATGCGTAGCAAGGACAGCATGCACAGCAGCGACGGCATGGGCAGCAGCGATGACAGCATTTGTAGCAATGACAGCATTTGCAGCAATGACAGCATTTGCGGCAATGACAGCATGCGCCAGCAATGACAGCATGCGCCAGCAATGACAGCATGCGCCAGCAATGACAGCATGCGCCAGCAATGACAGCATGCGCAGCAAAGCAGAGACGCAGCTACAACGCGAAGAGGAGAGAGAG
>SZWC01003702.1:41985-61251 GCA_023375785.1 Penium margaritaceum | reverse complement strand
TCTCTCTCTCTCTCCACATCGCTGCCATCGACCCATCCGTCTGCCGTCTTCCACCACATCCGGTTTCGGTTGGGGAGGAGGAGGGGCGAGGCACATGGACATAACGACAAAATGAGGAGGCAGAGTTCCAAGGTGGCACCGCATGCTCTTGCCCACAGTCTGCTGACGTCTGAATACAATACCACCTCGTTGTTTTTTCAGTTGGCAAAGTTGCATGTCTTGGTACAATCAGGCACATGCATGTCTTGAAAACCACGTTTTTAAACACTTAAACATAGTTGAGGCCAATTCGTTTTTAATTCCTGATGTGATTAATTCTTGTGCAGGTTATCCACGGTTTACAACTTCATTAGTGAAGGCTCACATTTTGGCAAGGGGATCCATGAGTTCTCCATGTTTTCTAAAGGTAAGCCTCTGTTTAAAAGTTAAAAGAGCAAGCATCTTGTGGCCACAGGATGACTCTGATACCCACTAAAGGTGATGAGAAGTTGTCCAAGGCTAGTACTCCCAGACATTACGAATCTTGTAGAACGGAGCCCACCTAATCCCTTTCACAATTGACATTGGTTAATGAGGATGTATAACCTTAGTTGTTGAGAAATTCTTATATTCCTTTGTTTGCTGATTGTTCCACCACGACAATAGAAAACAACCATCTGCTNGGGGGGGGGGGATTGGGGTGAAGGGAGGCTGCGTTCGTATCACCAATTATTGATAATGACGAGTTGAGCGGCATCTCCGACTTGTTTTGGCCCCTGGTCGTAACGAGGCGGAAGGGCAACCTCAGCACCAACAGACGCATGGAACCCGGCCATAACAGTTAATAGTGAAGATGAGAATAAAGAAACCAGACCATTTTCCTGCCAAGGGATGGACTGAAATTGCTTCAGAACTATTAAGAAACTAATTTTCTACGATATATTGTTCCATGCCATGATGGGCAGAAGTTTCTGGTTCAAGGACTATAAAAGGAATTTCCCAATCTTTTCCTTCTAGTTCTTCCACAGATTCGGAATTGTGTCCAATATTTATCCTTTAAAGCAATAAAATGTTGGAGAAGTGCGGCTGTGCCTAACGATGTCATGAGCGGAGCCGATGTCATGAGCTGTGCGGAGCGGATCAGAAAGCTGCCAAGGTAAAATCTTCCGAAAGGGAGCCCGATGGGAGAAAACCTCTGCCTGGACCATCTAAAAAACCGAGGAACTAAATTTCCAACGTTGTTGCTCATTACGATGAAAGATCGTGGGGGGCATGAGCACGAGAGAAGAATAGTAGCAAGCCTAGAAAGCGTAAAACGTTTGGAGCTACAGGTTGATAACACAAAATCGAAGAACGTGAGAAGGAAGAAATGTGGGGCCGAACAACCTTTGAGCAAAGTAGGGAGCAATGTTCAATTGGTTCATCATTGTGGAAAAGCTCCCCCTTCCCAAAAAGACAACAAAATCATGTCATGAGCAACTCATATCAATCTAAGAACGGTAACATCATAGTGTTCTGGAGATTGGTGTTGTGATTTGTGACGTTCCTGTCGACCTGTACAGTTTACTCTGACCACTCGGCTGTGTCCATGCTCGTGCAGATCCCTGATGCGGACCCAGATGGCACCGGTGCGTCGTCTGGTGATGGACTACCTGCTCGGAGCTGATTGACAGTCGCCCCAGAGTCCTGGATGTTGTTTAGGACCTTCTGTAGTTTTTCTGCAGCTTGTAGGATTTTATCGGTGGACTGGCCATGCGCCCGATTTGCATGGTTTTGCAAAGTGTGTCCACAGTTTGTTGCCGGATGCATGCATGTGACCAGTCCTAGAGTCTGGCTTGAGATTCTGCACATGTAGGTGAGAAGATTCCAGGAAGCTTCCTAGCCTTTCTGCTTGCTAGCTTGACAGCATGGGTCTGGCTGGTTGACACACAGGTCATGCAAGGGACAGCAAGGGTAGGGAGAGACACGTGCACTTATATCTCAAGCTTCAACTGAAGTTAATGCAGAGAGAGATAACAAATGACAGGTCCACAACATAAATAGCCGTCGTGGCTCACGGCGGGTGGCGCACACGGCGGTGCCTGTCAAACCTGAACCGGCCCAAAACCACTGTTTTGGCCATAATTCTGCGCACAAGCGTCCAAACGGAGCGCCGTCTGATCTTACGGATGCACGACGAAAAGACAAACACAACGACTGGTCACACGCCTACGTCTGGGAACAGCCGGAGAGTGTAAGAAAATAAACATGTAAATCAGCTTGGCAGTGCTGTCCACCGAGAAAATCCTGAAGACCTCCAAACGTAGTCCGTGTGCTGTGGGAGCCCTCTGGTACACTGGGTAGGCTGCCAGGCTGCCTCCAGCGGGTGGAGCATGACCTCAGGGAACCCTGTCTCCAGCTGGGTCCGCCTCAAGGATCTGCACGAGCATGGACACGGCCGAGTGGTCACAACCAACTGTACAACTGTGTATGACTGACAACATCACAATAGTAGGTGCAGACGTCGTAGCGTTCTGACTTGTCTACGCTAAGTCACGGCCAAAACAGTGGTTTTGGGCCGGTTTTAGGACAGACCTTGCACTATCGCGTGCAACACCCGCTGTGCGCCATAGCAAGTACTTAAGCCATTAACTTGTCATTTTTCATTTCTCTCTGCAACTTCTATTAAAGCATTCTGACACTTTGCCTTGTGTCTCCTGGCCAGATTGTTGCCGTTCTGTGAACGACCTGTCACTGTCGTCACCGTCTGACCAGGCACTGATGCCTAGTCAGCGGCGGTGTCGCTAAGAAGCTTTCACGCATATTCTTATGGTATCAAAGCAGCAAGACCCCTCAGGCTGAGCTGCGTCACAGAGACGCAGCACCCACAGCAAGAGTGAGAGTCAACGCCGCCGCCGCATCTTGGGACCAGTCGCAGCCGACGTTAGTAGCAGCGACGTCACCATGCAATCGCCACCACCGTAGCAAGAGGAGCTGCAGCAGTGATGAGCTCCAGCAGCCACACCAGTCAGCAGCAGCAACAACGGATGGCAGCACCAGCCGTGTCTAGTTGCCAGCCTTTACACGAAAAAGCGGAGTAGTAGCCTGCAGCAACAGCTAGCGGCGGCGGCTGTGAGCACCGGCAGCATGCAGTGGTGGCAGCAGCTTGCAACAGCGGCGGCATCAGCAGCCACGAGTAGTAACAGCAGTGTAGCAGCAGTAAAGGAAGTAGGAGCAGCACGGCAACATCATTTCAGCTACTACAGCGACAACAGCAGCAAAAACACTATTGCAGCGGCAACAACTATAGCATTGCAACAGCATTTGCGGCGGACGCAACAGCAGAAGACCCGCTGTAGCAGCAGCAGCGGGTTTACGCGACAGTGCTACTACAAAGCGGTGCTACTACGCAGTACCAGTGTGCAGTTGCGCAAGAACTACGTAGTACTACGCAACCCTGCGTGGCACTGAAGATGCTTGCCAGCCCTGAAATTGCTGGTGTAAAATACGACACGGCAAATACGTTAGCGTTTTTTCCGCTAGCGGAGAAAACGCTGACGTCATCATCGATTGTGCTGACATCAGCAATTTCGGGGTCAAAACATTAGTTTTTTTAATGTTTCAACTCTTCGAGTAATAGAGTCGGTTTCTTGTTTGGAGCATTTTTGACGTTTGGCCCCATACTTAGCGTTGACATGGCTCCGACCGGTGACATGGACAATGGACCACCACATCCCTCCTCCTCCTCAGGGGTTATGAGCCCATGCTTGTAGGCTATTGAGGACCTATGGATTCAGCAGGCTGAGATATGTCACCTGCAGCAGCAGCAGACCGACGCCATCCGCACGCTCCTTGATCTTCTTCGGAGTCAGTCTATGGCCCCATAGCAGACCTTCGAGGGGGTCGACGGTGTCACACCTTCTGCAGAACAGTCAACATCTACACCAAGGAGAGCAGCAGGACATTACCCGCCACTTCTTGATCCTTTGGAGGAGGACCCTAACATGCCAGGCATGGAGGATGACACTCCCGAGAGGGAGAATTGCGTACTTCAAGAGCGTCTCCGTCTGCTGCAGACGTGCTCCGGTTCCTTGTTCCTGGAGATCCGATCCTCGCATGAGCCCTACCTTGGCGACTTTCCTCGTCCCGGTGTCTTCCCCATTCCTCGTCTTTCCCAGCCTGTGGTTGCTCTCCCTCCGGAGCGTCAACCTAAGGACTTTGAGACACCCCCTCCATGATATGTCAGCGAGGATGGCTTAGACTGCAGGGAAACCCTCTTCCAGGTCTGGGCCACTGCAGAGGGGATTTGGCCCTACTACCACAGTCAGTACCAATTTACGGACAGTGCTCAAGTGCTGATAGCGACTCGGGCTATGCGCAGACTCCTTTATACCATGCCACGCGAGACTGTCGTGGACTTTTGCCCTTTCCATAGATAGGCCGAAAAAGGCGTGGGTGCTGACCCACGTCGAGGCTGGGAGCAGGCAGTGTCCCTGCTTACTCCAGAGACGCACGCCACCCGCCCGGCTCACATCCGCACCTTCCACTCCCTTCGTCAGGGACGTGCCGAGCCCGCAGCCGATTACTGGGGGCGCGCAATGCGCATCTACACACGCCTTGGGACCTCAGGACGTACACAGCTGTCCACGGTCCTAAACCCCCTCCATTCTTGGTCAAAAAATCACACGCCATAGTTCGAGCCTACGCCACTCAGATTGCATGCCACACATAACTTTCTATAGCCCTTCTTTAAGTTGAAGATGTAGTTCAAGATCTGCTCAGTCTCATAGGTGAGCTCCGGCAGCTTCAACATTGCCCTTGCCTCCTTTAGCTGCGCGTTAAACCTAAAAAACACAACCTCCAACCGTCTAATGGCCATCCTGGAGCACCCCTGGTCTTTGCTGGGAGCTCCGCTAACACGTCTAAGAGGACATCCATATCTATTTCTGTCCTCCATGTTCGCTCTTGGCTAATCTTGATTGCAGACGCACCTTCCTCAGCGACCTGTGAATGTTGGACCTGTTGTAGGTTGGATGGCCCAGCAATAGCGTTGTTAAGTGCGTGGAGAGGGCGGTAGGCCTTGTTCACTTGACGTCTGGGTTGGTACACCTGGTGCTTTCTAATCTTCTCAAACTAGGGGCATGGAGAAAGGGCGCCGATGCTGTTGGAGGCAATCAACATGTCTTGGGTGCTGCCTTCCTGACTGTGGGTAGCTTTAGAGGAGGCTGTGGGATCTGGCATGGGCGACCGCCAGGCCTGCCTACAGTTTCAGCTGAGGCCATGGCAGGCCTCTTTGTTAGGGTTTTAGCGATAGGTTATTGTGACGTGTCAGGTTGACGGGCTGCGGAACGGGTAGCGAGCAAGAGAGACTGGTGAGCCGACCACGGTTCAACCATGGTCCAACTGTGGTTTTACCATGCGTCGAGGATCGTGGACGGGCCGTGCCAACGTCGCGGGAAAGGTTGGCTAGACATGGTCATGGAGTATGAGTCCCATGCTGTTGCAAATGGCATGGGCATGTGCATGCGAATATCGACATTGGGATGCAAGCCATCGAAGGGCATGTATAGTCGACCTTGACCTAAATATGTGCCAGTGTATCGATGTGACATGTCGCATGTCTTGGTACAATCAGGCACCTGCATGTCTTGAAAACCACATTTTTAAACACGTAAACATAGTTGAGGCCAATTCGTTTTTAATTCCTGATGTGATTAATTCTTGTGCAGGTTATCCACGGTTTACAACTTCATTAGTGAAGGCTCACATTTTGGCAAGGGGATCCATGAGTTCTCCATGTTTTCTAAAGGTAAGCCTCTGTTTAAAAGTTAAAAGAGCAAGCATCTTGTGGCCACAGGATGACTCTGATACCCACTAAAGGTGATGAGAAGTTGTCCAAGGCTAGTACTCCCAGACATTACGAATCTTGTAGAACGGAGCCCACCTAATCCCTTTCACAATTGACATTGGTTAATGAGGATGTATAACCTTAGTTGTTGAGAAATTCTTATATTCCTTTGTTTGCTGATTGTTCCACCACGACAATAGAAAACAACCATCTGCTGTTCGACGACAATCAATTAGCTCATAATTATCTTGATTGTTGAGAGACTGTTCTCTCAAAAAAATGTCGACACAATCATGATCAGAGATATGGATCGAATGGTTGGAGTTTGTCCTATCCCTCTGATGGAAAATTCAAGGAAAATCTCCTTTTTTTCCCAAACCTCGTGCAACACTGCACATATGGAGGTGAGCTTGTCGCCCTCACTTCTTTTGTTCCATATCTTGTGGAATACGGACATGGAACCGTGGAGAAACTTATAACGGAAGTGCCAAATTCAGATTCTTGTAAGCGCTCAAAGCTTCTGTTTGATGAACGTCTATTTCCTTATCCATGTACCATTTACATGTATGTCTATGTATATTCAGTAATCGTGCACATTAGTCCTCAATGTGCACATCCAATGTAGCAATCGGACGTTCTCCCTTCCTCGACGCTCGATATGTGTCGTGTGACTGATATCTTTGCCATCTTGCGTACACCGACACAGAGCCTTTGTTGATTATGCAACTAAATAAACCGGTCTTCATTATGCGCACAATGGTTGTGCGCACAATGAAGAGTGACGACTTACAAGTACTTAACAAGTCCCCTTGTAATATTATGGCTCGTAGCGGGCACTATTCATCACAAAACAAACTTAACTTCTGTTGCTCACTTTTGAAGTGACATCTCTTCAAAGTATTTGCTCGTACATTGTATTTTCTAGTAAAGGATAGCAATATTTGAATTGTCCAAATGACCAACGAATGGAGTTTAAGGAACCGCTTAGTTCTACATCATAGACAAACATAGTTATCTCGTAACATGGAACTGGATAAGTAGAGATGCAAACGGATCAAAAACTAAAATAATCTACCTAGCATTGCTTTGAACAAACGTACTTTCTTGACATGTGTTGAATGAAGGATAGTTCGGCTACTGATCATCCTTTCGGTTTCTTTTATCCGATGTTTGTGTGTGATTACAGTCAGAAAAGTACGGGCCTCACTTTGCTGTTGAGACGTGCAATGGCTCATGCACTTGGCCCCAAAAGAAAACCACTTGGGGTGATAGCGGAATTCCATCCGTTGATACGCTTATGTACAACTAGCTTCGGCTAGTTGTTGTGGGCCAAGTCCAGCTACAAATGACTATTGAATGGGGTGCATGGTATCAACACGCATGAAGTACACCCCTTCACCCGCACCCGCATTCCGACTGCTCGATGTCGATCGCACGCAACCGTCGCATAGTGTGTAGTGCACAATGTCGTCGCGCATTGTGTGGAATGGACTGTACTAGCACTGCCCGACCATGATCCTACGTAATTGTCTGTGGAAAGGCGTGCGATGGTACGAAGTCGTCATGTAATAGATAGTACACTGGACAGAAACTTCAAAATAAACAGCAAAAGGCAAAAGGCAACCATGTCCTGTTCGTGAGGCCACCCGCATAATGCATACAAACAAGAAGGAAACAAAAAAAGTGAGGACTAGAAGGAATCACTAATTATTATTGGTATAATACCCACTTTTAAAGGAACATGCACGTATCAGGAGGATTGTGTTCATGATTTGTCAAAACTGGGCATCTTAGTGCAACAAGCTTGGCTAAACATGTCACTTTCTTGTGGCATAGATGGGCACCATTCCTAAAAAGGTTAGGCCGCGTCCTATGTCGTGAAAGACGGGGATTATTCCGGCTTTGATGGTCTGGACGGCAAGGAGGATTCCTCGCCGACCAGCACTTCCAATTGGAAGCTTCCTAAAAGCTTTTAATTTGCAGGAGGGCGACCGGATAGTGCCTCGCACTATCCAAGCGCCGCGCAAGGTCTCGCGACCTCCAATGGTCGAACGCAAGCCCATTGCAAACATTTGCGATGGGCTCAGTGGGGCCCACGTTGTCACATTCAACATGTCCTAATGCCACATCGCAAGAACCCCCACCCCATGAAGGGGCCCCTCACGAGGTCCCTCGACATGGCGAGGGGGCTCGGAAGAGGCCATCCACGGGCGTATCGACAAAACCATCTCGTTGGGTGCCACCTCCACCTGGTGGCATGACAAATATGTTTTATATATGTGTTGGCCACGCCATCGGACGAGAGACATCGAGGGGTGGCAAAATGCATCCGCACACGTGAAGATGTTTTGCCACCTCTCCATCCTTGATCACGCCGGAAACGTAAGGTTTTCACGTGGACAACATAATATAGTTTAACGGGTTGACTCGACGAGAGAAATTTATTTAGTCGAGCCGCGTCAACATTCCAAGAAAATGGACGGATTAAGTAATGTTCTCCATATTCCCTCTTGGGTTGTCCTGTGACGAGAATGGACTCCGTGTCCTCACCTTGGTTGGGGCATACGTGGGAGAGGAGTCATTTGTGAGAGACTTCAAATCATGGCGAGTTAATCTCCACGACCAACCTACACGATTTCCATGAGAAATTTGGTCCTGAGGGCTCACTCACTCATAGAGGCTTGCACCCCGTTTCACCCGCTATGTTACATTGGTATCAGAGTTGGAGCGCATGGATTCAAATCTTGTGGCCGACCAGAAGCACAATACCACCTCGATGTCACACCAGGGTGTACCGTCGAGACATGAGTCTCACATGCTGAGGAAGCCTTCCCGTTGGGAATTTAGTGCGGCGAACTACAGGATGGGTGGTTGCTCCCAGGAAGTTGGGCTCCCACCGTGAGGGTGTCAATGCCAATTACGGAGGACCACGTAGGGCGTGGGCACCCCGTGACGTGGAGGGTTGGCTTGCACTAAGGACAGTGTCAGGGTTCCAAGGGGGAGGAGTGTAACAGGACGCGGTCCTAAAGTCGCCGTACGCACGATTCTGGACACGGATAACGGTACGAACACTAAACACAACTAGTTTTGTCACAGCGGTAGCGTAGTTTGTTGTAAAAATTGTTATACTTCATCACGATGAGTCAGTGATTGCGTTTTCTTGTAAGTCGTTAAAATGAGGTGGTAGTCCATATTGTCTGTGAGAAAAGTGGTTATTCGGGCAAGACCACACTCAAAACGTGGGTAAAAGTAGACTTCTTCGAACACGTCCAAAAGTCGATATCCCAACCATGGATCTCGACTAATCAATTGCGAGTTGGAAAATTTAGACCAACCACGACCATGTGTGGAAATATCCCACTAGTGCAAACGAAGAAGCAAAACAAAACATGTTTGAGACAGCTGATGCTACGATCAAATGGGCACCCAGTTCGAGAACCGAATAGAGAGGTGGAATCCACGGCCACAATGGCTTGAACTGAACGACTAGGGAAATGTAGAATTTTAGGATTTTTTACGACTTAACCGGATGAGGCAACGGCCAGCCGTTGGACGTGGGAGCATGTTGTCCTTTATGAAATCCTGGCCTTATCCGGTTGGTGGATGAAATATAGTGCAAAATTTCCTTTAACCCGGTCCTTTTTGGTCTTCAGCAAGGATGACCCTCGATCCTGCTGTAATTCCGGATAGACGACCTTGTCTATAGGTGCGGCATTCCGGATGAGTAGACCTGACCAAAGGGTAGGCACTTTTGTGTCCAAAAAGGTAGTCTACATTCTCAAGCTGTCCAAATATTTCATCTGCACCTCATTCAGTTGCACTAGTGAGATGTTTCCAGACGCGCCCCACGAAATCTGACTACTACCAGGCGCACCCGATTAGCCATGCGGATGTCCTTTCCTTGACTTGGAAGAAACCGTTAGGCTAGGCTGCCCATTTAATGGCCTGGTACGGGCTTAGGAATGAGATAGTGAGAAGCTGGATCCCGCTTATCCAGTTCCTGACATCATCATATGACCTTCTCTGATTTTTCGTGATGCGGAACTCTGGAAATGCCCTGATTTCTCCTGCGTCCAACTCCCACAAATCTTTTTTTTGTCCGGCGCCACTTGTTTCAGATGACGTTCAAAGCAAAGCTTTTAGGACGACTGGAGGTGTCTGTCACCCACGTTGAGGGCATGCTCACCGCAGCCCAACCCCCATCCCCAACCCGCACCTCCTCAATATTCTTCCCGTGCCTAGTAACGTCGTGAAACGCGTGGTCGTGAACTTTACAGGACCGTCGCAGCACACGCCGGAACGTCCATCGTCGACATTCTCACATCGACAGTGACCGTTCTCGCGTGGAATAGCATGGTCGTTTGGATTTTTCACGTCCATGCCTTTCACGATTTACTAGGCACGGCAGCCGTAATCGCCTGTTCCGTTCAAAAGGTGGCGGTTGTGGATTGGTGAATGAAACCGGCGAATCACAAGCTGGGACAGATGCATGGACCACCGATCGGCGGCGAGGTTCATCCGCACTTGGTCAACGACAAGCAGCATCTAGGCCGCGGCTGGTAAACTCTGGAAGTCGTCGCCAACAACGACTTCCAGCAGAATTGGAACCTGCGCGATATCTTCCTCCCCAATTCTGTTGGGTTCCGTAGTTGGGGCCTCGGTGATTTACTTTTAAGTGGTGTTTTCGGAAAATTTTAAGGCAGATTCCGTCGCGACGGATGGTCGCGTAAGGCGTTGGAGGGTCGGGGGCCTCCTCGAGGCGACAGGCAGCGACGATTGGCGTCGACGGAGGCAGGCTCGCGCATCCCAACAACCGCTGAACCCTCGATTGGAGTTCAGCGGCCGTGTGGCTGCCCACGGGTGTATGCCGCATGCTTTCCCCTTCGTCGGTCAGTCATCGAGCAGGGGGATGTCCATCGACCCTGCTGAGGGTCTTATTTGCTGCTACATGGCTTTTGTCCCTCGTGTTTGTGCATGTGCATCGGTAGGACATTCCCAGCCGACTGTAATTAGCTAAAAATGGTTGAAAACATTTGAAACACGTGCGAACATCGATGTGCCAACAATCCCAGCCGCACTGCTAAAAACCAACGCCAACATCGACTTTCAGCGTTTACCAGCCGTGGCCCTAGTTTGGTTACCCTTCCATTGAAAGACACAACACCTCGCATTTACAGAAGAACTGCGGACGGCGGCATCGTTCCCACAAATTCATGGACACCAAACTTCCGGTGGAAGATCTAGGTGTATTTCAGCCGAAGACGAGATTATTAATGCAGTCAAACCTCGTTCCGGAACGCAATTACTTTGAAGCAGAATATTGATAACGCTTCAAACAAAGAGTGCCTTTTTCTCAGAAAAACTGCGTCAACCGTAGCTATCGGGTCGGTCAGGACAGATCGCGTAACGGTGTATCATGCCACGTCCAAAGAGCCGCAGCCTTTACTTCGATGCAGCGTTGTCGCATTCATCAACCGCGACAAACACGAGTGTGCGGCTTGCTCGACCTGACAGCTGGCTGTGAGGAAGTGAAACTTTGCGCGGCTCGGTGACGTCATGCGACTTGGTGATGATCTTGCACGAACGTGCGCGATCTAACCACAAGGCGCTTCTGCGCGACCCATTGCCGACTTGGGGAAAATAACCATCTACCGTTGACTCGTAGTATGTCGAAGGGGGTGTCCGGTGAGTTTCGATTCACCAACAAACATTTTCCCAACATGGTGCTAGTTTTGGAAGAAAAAACTCGGCCATTGTTGGAAGAGAATTACACAGGCTCCACAATTGTGAACCCTGGGAAGTGTCTGGGAACCACTGAAGCCCACAACCCTTGGAGGTAACAAATTATGTTGCCCAAAACTATATTTTCCAATTTTTTTGAGGAAAAAATTGGTGAAGGAGCAAAAAATCAAGCACCACCACCGTGATGCAAAATGTAAAAAAAAACATGTAGATGGCATTGCACTTTGGGGGAGGTCTAGCAGTGCACAAATATCCCTTAACTTAAAGAACTCGGAGGTTAGACAACAAGTGCAAGCTTACTTCTTGCAACGGGCAAATTTTGAGGTGTGCATAATAGTGGTATGAAACACCACACGTTGTTATTATCACTGTCAATGGCTAGCACGATACATTCCACGTGGTTTTGACAGATTTTTTCAAAGCGTGTGTGAACCGACAAAATTTGGCTATTGACAAGATTGGAATGTTGTTCAGTCTGCACTCTATGTCTCTCTTCTCTACTTCTATAGTGCGACCACATGAGAAATGAACAAGAACGTCAATTTCCCCATCAATGGTGGTGAAGAAGATAAACCAACAAGTGAAACAGATTTGATAACCTCTTACATGAATAAATTCTCATGGAAAAGACATTTATGTATGCTTCCTTTTGAACAATTGGCAGCTAAGTCCATTTTATCTTCCATCTCATTAAGAAATGTTATCAGGGATAGGGAGCATTGAATCATACTATCTTGCACCTGAAACATCCCAAATGTGACGGTTAGTTACGAGAAGCCCCAAGAAGAAAGCATTTCGAGTTCTTCCTCAGAAGGAGAGAATAGAACCATCACTGCAATTAGTGAAAGAATTTAGGATGGAAGCATTCTCCTTTGGCTCTCAACTAGGAATATTTTGGTTCACATTGTTGGGGTCTTAGAAAGTGGGCAATAGATGTTAACAATGAAGTTGCCCAACAAGGAAATGTTGCCGATCGATCTAGATCATTATGGAATACAACGCGTGTTATAATGAAATCATAGATAGGATTCATGGACCCACTCCTTCGAATTCTCTCTTCCTGAGTATAAAAGATCCATTCGTTGAATGTGACGACAAACCAAAATGGTATGCTAGACTCATGTTTTGGCCTCGTTTAGATTTTCAAGTTTCGTATGATGTAAACTATAAAACCTTTTCCCCATCCAAATGATTGGTGCATCTACATGTTTGATAGCTCCAATGTAAGTATATCTACGTAGTAACAAACAAGTTTATAACACCTCCTACTTGGCAGAACCTTCTTGTTGTAATTTGGGGTAAACTACATGATAAAGCTTCCATTGGGCTCTATGTCACAACTCAAGACTCATGAATGTGAAAAATGTTTAAATGAATATATTTTAATCCATGTTTTATATGTCACTTTGGTCGTCAATCATCTTGGTAAAATAAGAGATTCGTATGGCTACAAATGTGGTAGGAAATGTACTCCGAACCATTGTGTGGAACATACTTAAACATGGACTGGTAAAGATAGGCTTTTAATGTTTTAGTGAAAACGAGCTAACTCATTTCTATGCAATAAAAGATTGTATTGTACGTGAACACACATTGCCATGCCCATTCTCTTGTAAAAAGGCATACTTCCGCCCTCCCCTCCCTTACACTGCACCTCCACCCTCTAGGCTACCATGGTCATGACCACATGAAGGCCAGGGCTATCTTGAAAAGTGTCAAGTACCTCCATGAATCTCTGAAATGGTTATCTGAATTACTAGTAATTTGTATGATTTACAATGTGTTAATGGCCATGACAAGATGGAAGTCCGTGGTGGTAAGCCTAGCAAGGAAGAATTTGCACTCTCATACATCTTAAGACATCATGGTGGACAAGATGTCCATAGCCTCAGAGTGATGAATGAGGAGTGTTCTCTCATTTGTGATTCAAATATTAATCATGTCGGGTGTCTCTGGTTGGCGCTCTACTACATATCAGTCTTCTAAAAGAGAGAAGATGTGCCCGAGTGGTGTCATCGATGACAAAAGACGTGTGTAAGACTGTGTAGGACTCATTGCACTTTGGCCTTCATCATTGTGGAAAACAAGTTTCTTGATTCCAGACGTGGTCGTAGTGATTATTTTCAAAGTCTTGCTTGTTTGTGAAAACAAGATGGTCACAAAAATTTTATTCCTTGCATGTAGTGCGCGATAAATGATAAAGAACAAAAGTGTTGGTGGATGTGCAGAAGGCATTGTATGCTTGCATATGGATGTTGTATTGGTTCCTCACCAGCAACTAAAGTTGCTTCAACAAGCTAACAAAGCCATAAGTGGAATGACACACGTGTTGGTTGCATATCACCTATGAGTGCATCAGTGATTTTCAACATTGCTAACGAGCCGATGCTTATCATCATGGCAAGTGCAAACAACCTTGATGCTTGCATGTTCATGGTGAGTGTTTTTCTTCCATGTGAATGACTAGTTTATTTTTAGCCTTTTAACATCTTTATTTGTGGTGCCCCTAGGAATAGTTGTGATTCATTTATCTTCTTTAGGTTTAACATTTAGGAGGTGAAACAACAATGGTGAATGCTAATGGTGGAGTGATCGTCTTTAAAAAGTGGAACTTGCTTTCATTGAGAGGGGTATGTGAAGTAACTATGCCGGTTTCCTCTTTGTTTCAACAGGCACACATGTATGTCTCTTCATTTGGTTCCAGTAACTCCACGATAATGTGTTGTGCCTCATACCATACTTCTCCTTAATGTGGATGTTACCCTCTTCTTGGGTGGATGCTACCTTCTCCACCATACTTCTAATTAAGTAAGGTGCGGTCCACGCCAATATCATACCGGCCCTCTTATTAATTGATGCAACCGTTGTTGTAATTGTTTTGATAAATTTGAAAGCTTGGCAAATAAAAACTTCACATGACATATGGTTGGCATTGGTGCTGTACATGGCCGCGGTGCTAGTGTCAAATTGATGAGCATGGTTGGATAGATGGTTCGGCAACATGATCCAGAAAAATAATGTCAGGTTCATGGTTGGGTGCATTTTATTGGGAATATTATAGATAATGTCGTTAGAGGGTACCAAAAGCTTCACAAGGATGGCGATAGTTTGTTGTAAGATGTGGACAGATGAATGTCATTATGACATGTGCTCACTATCCATGTTCGAAGAGGGGTGATTTGGTCAGATCCAAGCTAGTGCATGGATACTTCAAGTTCGAACTAGTGGGACCATTAACCTTCAATCTACATTATGGCTTGTCATCACAAACAAAGAAGTTTTCCTCCCATATACATTCATGGAAAGGATTGCGCGTAATGAAGTTGGCTAGAAGATGCATGAGAGGACAACGTGTTCCTTCACTACACATTGTACTATTGTATTGACCTTGAGGCTTAACAGGTGGTTGAAATACTACACATTGTGCCCATAATGGAAGTAAAGACTACCCTTTTTGACCGTAAAACAGTTTACCTTAGAGATCTTTGTTGAAGCATTTGCCATGGGTACATAACTGAACTCTCCCCTAGCCAGGGAACACCTCATAAAGAGCATAAAAATAGTTTCCCCCATGTCTGTTCAAAAATTACATAGCATCATCAATATGAACCCATGGTAATAGCCATGGGCTGTGATAGACACAACGGATTTGTTTGTGTAAGAGGTGTATGCATCCTTGCTAAGAGATCGTTTGACAAAACATTTGGCCTTATGGAATGGGCAACCTGTAAAAGTCTTAGGAATACTTTGGCTATTGTGCTCAAAGTTAAGTCATTGGGCTCGCATGCACAATCCTCATTTGTAGCTTGTTATCATCAATGGCTATTGATTACAGGTTTACTTAAACAATCCCCTTCCACATGAAGCTAAAGAGGAAGGTATGGTCCCATAGGGAATGGTTAGGGTGTTGGAGAAGCGTGTTGTCGTCTATGCAGTTAGTGAATGTGAAGGACGTCCAATGTGTAGGGCAATTTTAATTGCCACGTGATTTACGACATAATGGTTCCACATGCATGTAGTGTAGTTCCCTCACGCACAGAGTCAAGATAGTTCCCTTGAGTTCACATATGTAACATTGGACCCATTATGTCTCATTCATGATGGGCTAGACGTAGTCTGAGGAAAATGCACAACCACATTGTCTATTAGTAGAGGTTGGTTTGGCAATGGTGGGTGTGGACACATATTTGTTGTTATGGACGCGTGATTCGTGGTGGCCAGCTATGGCAACATGAAGTACAAGTTTTTGGCAACGATGAAGCGATGTTACCAAAGAGGCTTGGGAGAACTTGGTTGTCGGGTTCATTGGTGAAATAGAGATACCTCACCTGTGGAGGTGGTTTGAAATCAGAGATATGGTGAATTCAATGATTAAATTATTGTGTCGTGCAATTATAATAGCGAAAAACCTCATGCAAAAACTGACGACTCTCGTTGCCGCATGTTACACTACCTATATACTTGCATGGTAAAGTATTGGGAACACTATGAAAATTTTCTCAATGTTAGACGTTGATCCTGGGGTTGGATGAGAGGATGCTATCGCGTACAACGCAATACTAGCATAGGAGGTGGAAAATATCGTGTTTTTCACATGAATCATCTTTACACCATCACAAGTTGTCCCATTTCGTTGAAAAATTGTTCAACATGCCAAAAGACTAGGGTTTGGAGTTTTAAAGGCTGAGAATGCTCCATTGTGACTTAGCCATTGACCTAGGTTGAGGGGCAACATAATGTGTAATGGAAATAATTGAAATCCAAATTCCTTAATAAAAGCTTTCTGGTTTAGCTTGTTAGTTTTTTCATGTTTCCAATATTTTTGTCAAAATTTTGAGATCAATTATAATTGCTGGACATAAAGGGACCCTAAATAGTATTGGAACAAAGCCATCCAACCATAATCCATTAGAAAAAATGATACGTTGAAACATTTGTTGAAAGTGGATGTTTTCATTTGACATTGGTATCCCTTGGTAGGCTTTCAATGCTATGTTGTCTTACCGTAGACTACTCACGCCTTAGAAATCGTTTGCCCAGGCTTTTGTATGTTGGCGGTTTGATGGGCGTGAAAAGCCCTTTCACGTCTATATATGGGCATGGTTCAATGTGTTAATTGTAGTGGTGGGTAGTGCAGGTTCTTTCATATCAACCCCACAAAAGAAGTGCCAATCATGTGTTTCACGCCATTTGTTGAATCCACATCCTTGAGACATAGATTGTTCCGTAAAATTGGTCACCGATCGGTTAGAATGTAGAACCCTGGGAGGAGAGATATGTAAACATACCCTATAGGTTATAGACATCCAAATTTGACTGAGAAGACGCATAGAGCATGCACGCCTATGAATGACAAGCTCGGGTGGCAATTTGCCCCCACATTATGTTGAGGGGCAAATAACAAAAAATATTTCATGCCCATATAGTCGCGGCCTTTGTCTTAATGCATGATCACAACCAATAGAAGATTTGAAAAATTTTCACAAAAAACCACGTTCCCTCCAGGTCTTGTGCTTCCCCATTGGTAGGCGAAGCACTCGTTTGGGGATTTCCTTTCGTGGAAAAGGCCCCCAATTTGTCTTTATTTACCTTGTCTGGTAAACATGTGGAGGTGCAAGTCTCTTGTTGTAATGTCTGGCCACATGTGATGTTTGCAACATCAATTCAATTTCATGCAAAGACAATCCTATGCTATGCTTTAATGGATTTTAAAAAAGAAAAATTGTCGTTGCATTTAGAATGAATCTCACAAATATCCCATTTGTTGTTGTAACCAACCTATGCTCTCCACACACTTACACCCTACATTTCCTTTGCCAGGTGATGGCGAAGAGTCAAGGTTGTTAATGTGGCAAAAGCAACAAGGGAGGAGAACACAAACGTAAATGCATGTCACTATTAGCCAATCCATTGTCGCCCTGACGGTCTGCGACGGCCATGCCCCATTGGACATCTCCACATCCTCCACCATTTTCGCCACCACCCCCACCTCCCCCGCCGGCCAAAAATGGATGTTATGGTTTGATCACGATCAAGGGATGACCCTTTTTTCCTCTTTCATTTTTTAACCTTATATTATGATTTAGGGTTCTCTACGTTTTGCACAGGTAGAGGCCACACAAAACATTAAGCTCTTCATTGTAGTAGGGGGTTCACGCGTCAAAGAAATAGAAGGAAATTGGTCATTCCTCGATTACGATCTTACGAGGAAATGACCATCGCGATCGAATGACATTCACATGACCCTCCTCGCCATGCGCAATCAGGGACGCATGTCGCTCATGGAGCATGGGGAAGGAGCTGGATACCTAGCTCATTCTTTGAAATGCTGGACATGGCGGGTATAAATTTCTGCTACTAGATGTTGCAGGGCCGACCCTCATGTCGAGTGAGTATCCGTGCTATTTTGCCCTACTAAAAAAATCACCAAGTAGGCAGAGGACGACGTAGCTCGCAAACGCTGCTGGTTTCCTGACGTTTTTGCCGTTCTTGCGCTCCTTGGGGAAAGAGTTGAGAGAACAGACAGCGCTACGCCATGGGCAAGGGCCGCCATCTGAGGAAGAGCTGCGGGCTGAAACTGAAGCTGAGGGCCAAAGAGAAAGTGGTCCTACCCACCACCGTCACGGCAGAACCTAGCTCTAGCCAAGCCTCGGGCCTACGCTCGGACTCGCACCTTAGCACCACCCTCGTGCTGCAGATCGCTGTGCTTCTGCTCGCGCTGCTGCTCGTGCTGGTGGTGGCGGTAGTAACGGGAGTGGCTGCTCA
This sequence comes from Penium margaritaceum, assembly GCA_023375785.1. Lineage (NCBI taxonomy): Eukaryota > Viridiplantae > Streptophyta > Zygnematophyceae > Desmidiales > Peniaceae > Penium > Penium margaritaceum. The sequence goes on along the minus strand of SZWC01003702.1, from coordinate 42,938 downwards.
GGCCTACTTCATTGCCAGTGGACGGTTGAGTGTCGATGTGGCTCACAACGCGTACAACGGGGCTGGAAGGATCGGAAGTGAGCGCGTCGCAGAGGGGCTCGTTGGACTGGGTTCATCGGCGGCTGAATCTGAAACGACACCAACAGTAATGCCAGCGCCAGCGCGAGCTGCAGCGCCAGGGCGAGCTCCAGCGCCAGTGCGAGCTCCAGCGCCAGGGCGAGATTCACCGCCAGCGCGGGATTCAGCGCCAGCACAAGCTTCAGCGCAAGCGCGAGCTTCAGGGCAAGCGCGAGCTTCAGCGCAAGCGCGAGCTTCAGCGCCAGCGCGAGCTTCACCGCCAGCGCGGGATTCAGCGCCAGCACAAGCTTCAGCGCAAGCGCGAGCTTCAGGGCAAGCGCGAGCTTCAGCGCAAGCGCGAGCTTCAGCGCCAGCGCGAGCTTCAGCGCAAGCGCGAGCTTCAGCGCCAGCGCGTGCTTCAGCGCAAGCGCGAGCTTCAGCGCAAGCGCGAGCTTCAGCGCCAGCGCGAGCTTCAGCGCAAGTTCGAGCTTCAGCGCAAGCGCGAGCTTCAGCGCCAGGGCAAGCTCCAGCGCCAGCGCCAGCGGCAGAGGGAGCTCCAGCGCCAGCGCCAGCGCAAGCTCCAGCGGCAGCAATCGATGAAGCGATGCTGATACCTGACAGGCTGCTCGTCCTCGGGCCGCAGCATAACGGCACAGGGGACTGGGGAGTGGGCCTGGGCCACACACTGGCCAGCCAGTCGTGCGCCGCGGCGGTGGCCTTCGCGCTGAACCGCACGCTGGTCGTCCACAGATACATGAACCTGCGAGGAGTACACATTCGAGAGCCCACGAGCAGGCTTGCACCGCGAGAAGCTTACTTCGAGCTGGGTTCAGAAAACAGGTGCCCAAGTTGACCTCGGCTAATCCCCGGCCCCACCCTCATCCCCTCCCCCCCCC
>SZWC01003702.1:13765-24581 GCA_023375785.1 Penium margaritaceum | reverse complement strand
CTCCATTACCACCACCACCATCACCTCCACAGCTAACACCAGCATCATCATGATTGGTCATAATCTGGTGAACTGTCCTGCTAACATCGTTGCAGGTATGTTGAATTGGGCACACTCTGTGTGATGTCATGTATCTACACTCATGGATATTGTAAGACATGGGTGTTTCACAAGGCCCTCTGGACCCAGTCGACCAGAAGTTATTTTACACGGGGTACGTTTAATGATCAAGACAAAGCACTCAGCCTCAGTTTCCCTCCAGCGTTAAGATTGGGAGATTATGGCTGCCTGGTTTCCCTCATCACGTGGTACCCTTATCCTAATTGGAATCCCTAGCCCACCTTTTGGTGGAATCTCTCTACTAGCTCTGAACATTGAGTGGACGAGTCATCAACATGGTGACGTGGGCCCCGACAGATGGGAGAACGTCTCGAAGTTATGTCTGCATTATGAATACAAGTTGGCAACAGACAATGTGGATTTCCACTGGCAAGCCTAATCTCACCACACTGATAACAAAAATTAGATTTACCAGGTTCAGCACACAAATTGAGTGAAGTTGTACTCCCCATAAAAAGCTTGACTATTTTGACGGCCTCAACCCGCCGTTGATGACACACTGCCAGACCCAAAATTTCACCAGTCCTTTCCACTATGCCATCCTTGATGTGATGGTGTACAGTGCCTGAGCACATTTATATTGAGGAGAGGTGGAGCCATGGTAAGTTATCCAGCTTCCTCCAAGGGAGGGGGGCTTTCAGCCTGATCTGACTCTTAGGAATCAGAAATCGGCACGGTCATGGTGCTAGATGTCATGATGGCTTACACTGAAGGCCATGAGATTGCGTTACAAGGGAATGTACCGTGGGAATGTCAGCTCTTGGCAAAGTGTCACATCCTCATTGTGATAAGAGCTGACATGAGACCTGTTGCCTGCCACAAAAAAAACCTGCCATGAAATTTGGGGAGAAACTTTATGATCCCTGTTATATCATCTCTCCAACCCCTCTCCCATTTGGTACTGCAAAGGGTGTGATTCATCTGCTTCCTGAAATTGCCTTGAAAATGACCTCTGCTTGTAAACTCACCTGTCTCATGTTGGAATCTCAAAATCTAGAGACTCAGATTAGGGGTTTCTAATCCCCCCTTCCTCGAACAAGTGCCTGGGTACTCGGACCTTGCTGTGCTAACATAGTAGCTTGCTTTGTTGCAGCAAGCTTGCCTTTCATGTTTTATTCTCAAATATTGGGCTTCTGAGCTCTCACGTTTGTTGTCTCACTTGATCTTGCTCTCATTATCGCCTTGCTCTCTCTTGCACTCTTGCTCTGACTTTGGTTGTTGATGTTGTGGAAATTGGTATTCTAACCTTTTGTACTCTTATTCTTTTTATCAGCTTGCTGTTCTTTTTCTTGTGTCTATGAACTTTGTGTAGATAACGATCATTTCCTTGAGCCCCACTGGCATGATACGCCTAGGAAAACTTCTACACAATGCTATCCTAGGTTTGTTTCCTCTAGTGTTTGTAAATGTACCCTCAAGGAGGCCTAGCATTCACCAATACACACTACCGGTGTTTGGTCTTAGCAATGGACATCAGTGGTGTAGATTGTGGAACACAAGGTTTATGGATGAGGGAGGGTGAGTCACGGTTACACCCAATAAAATGTGATTCATCTTAGGCATAGAGAGGTTACATCATATTTTTATGGCCTATGATGTGATCTTCTGATAAAAATCAAAGGGCTCCTAAAACGGAGCAGTATAGCCTTTGCTACGGTCATCAAAGAGACCCTTGGTCAAGCCACCTACCATGCCTTGTCTTGTCTTGCTGTTTCTAGGCAACGTGAGACACATCAACAGCCACCTGTCAAAGTGCCTTCTGTGGCTCAACAATCAATGAGTGGCTCTTTGTGGTCAGGAATACCTCTTGTTTCCCGCCTCCAAAACCTTGGTGCATTTGAAGCCCATTGGAATCGAACTTGGATCACTGGCTGTGGGGTATCCCCTCACCCATGATGGACACACAGATTCCACCCACCGACCACCCACACCCTGAACATCACTCAATCTCTTAATAATCACTCAGATTGAGTAATTTAAAGCCTGATCCAATATGGGAAAATTTAAGAAACCAAAATCTACGGCTAGATTTGAAGAATTCAATGGTGGAATTAGAAAGTCAGTCAACATGAGGGGCATGGGATATGAACAATGTTCCCCTTGCTCCGTAGCCTTGATGTCCTGCCCTTGAAAATTTGCGGCCTTCAGGCCACATACCGCAGACCAAGCTCCATTGCAGACTGCATTGTGGTTTTTCTTGGGCTGGGCCTTAGTCATGTTTTCAGCAAGCATGCGCTTGTACCACAATGCATGAATTTCACATCTCCCTTCGCCACAACATCCTGTTCTCAGGGATGTCATATCTGGATATACTTGGTCCTCCTCTGCAGCACTAGGTTCTGCTGATAGCACCATTGTGAACGCTGATGGCCTCTTTTGTGTCACCTGGGATCGTTTAGCAGTTGCCACAGCCACACTGACTCCTTTGTAGATTCTCCGAGCTCGGTGTATCCTGCCTCCATGTTTGATAGCACCACATAATCCCCCTTCCAACAAATTTTGTTGAACCACCAAATACAGACACGTATCCCACTTCAGATTTTTGTCATCCATTGCCAGCCCAGTTGGCATCCAAGTAGAAGATCAACTAAATGGATCGTCCCACACTCCCCCAGCAGTAGTTGCACATGTTCTTTTGCCTTCAGGTAGAGGAGAATCTGTTTCACTGCTTGCCAATGTAGTGGTCCCGAATAAGTGTGGGAAAAGCTGACCTAACAGTTATTTGTGAGGTTCTTTTTGGACACCCACTTGGAGCCAAGGATATTGTGCCCTCCGGCCAATTAACACCTGGACCAGTCTGGTCTGGGTCATGTTCTAGTTAGTGTTTGAATTTTAGGGGAACTTTAAAGTTCCAAGTAAAAGGTCTCGAATCAGCATGTTCATATGGCCCCCTTCCTGGAAACTTGTCATTTTTGTGTGCCCTTGCAGGAAGTGGCAGATTTGCTTCCTGTCACTTTTGTGTGCCCCTCCAAGAAATTGTCATTGTTGTGTGCCCCTTTAGAGATTTGTCATTATTCTGTGCCCCTATAAAACACATCATTTTTGTGTGTCCTTTGCAAAGTTCTGCTAAACTTGTGTTTTCCTCCGTGGCCTTCGGCCGCTCTCACACTTTCCCATAGCAACCCCGAGCCGCGTTCTGCACTTTCTCCCTTTAGAGAGTAGCGCATCTGTGGTTGTCGTTGGGCATCTGCTCTCACACCGGGGCCCATAGAAACACCATCTAGGGGTACAGCACTGCCAGAAATTAGTAGACATTTTCTGGCACGAGATGGTCAGCATTGACCCATGTTATTGAGTGGCATCCCGCAATGAAGGCACAATTTGGTGCGGTTTCAAAGTTTTTAAGAGCTTGCTACAGCCGCGGATGTGTAACAACTCGTAGCAACTCTCCTTGATCGTATAGTTTTTCTAAGGACTGTTGTGAGTGGAACCGTTGCTTAATCATATTGGTTGTCTTTCTACAGAAAATGACGTCCTCAGATCCAGCCACGTTATTGCAGGCATGATTTCACTCGAGTTTCAGGAGTAGGAAGACAACAAAGTACAAAAACTACAGGCTACTTGCGAACGGATACTCTCACACGGTGCTCAATGAACTTGGAAAAAGTTCATGGAGCAGAAATGTGAGCGTCATCAAGTCAAGAAAAAAAGCATTCATGTTCCATGCGGTTTGTGACAGTCGAGTTGAGCAGCTCTATGAACTCAACCTCAATGTGACTTCCCGTGGTGAGTTGAGTGTGTTAGGTTTGAAAGCAACCTTTGTTATTGGAGGTCCGTGCCCAACCGAAGGCGCGAAGTCGGATACAATTTACACGGTAACTGGATAATCACTAGCTGGAGGTTTCCAGCAGGGGCCTAAATCGCCCCCAAATGCGGAGGCCAAGGGGGTGAACCGACAAATTGATACTGATTTCTATTCTAGGGTTGCTTGATTAGTCATTCTAAAGTGATTGTGCAAGTAGGAGGAAAAGGGTTCGAGTCGGCATGACATCTGATCCTAGTCTACGGTTTTCACAGTTTTCTTCTTCTGAGATGGTTAGACATTTTCCCTGATTTTTGGGTGGTTTTCTTCATTCAAGCGTTGAGTTAAGTGAAATCATTAAAACCTTATTTCATATTCTCAGTGCGAAACTTGACAAGGACCATCAATGTTTGGAAACATTCACTATAAGCAATTTTACTTTAGGTTCTTACGTGAACATCTTAAGGCCAGTCATTTCATTTAACTCTTTAGTTTAGCACATTAAGGAAGTAATAAATGTGTTGGGAGTGATTCCGAGGGCAAAATCACTACTAATTGGTAGGACACTTTGATTAGATGGCCGATTCTACAACACGGGTTTGGTGCACTTGCAAACGTCTACGAGATCTCGCCAAGCTCTTCCTCGTGGAGCATCCTGGCAGACAGGATAAACTGATCTAGGAGCCTAAATGCGATGCTCCTCCCAACCCAAAGACCCAGTCCAGTTTGAGGCATCAATGCCAGGACCCAAATTGGGCAATGGTTAACAAGAAAGCCCGTCAGCAAGTGACGTGATTTGAGACAGTCACTTTGGATGCTAGTCAATGACTGCCCGTCAGCCAAAGGACTCAATTGGGTGACAGCGTAGACAGAAAATTCATTTGGACTTGGATATCTTGTAAAAATTCCAGAGATAATTAAAAAATATGAAACAAACCAAAAGGAGTAGTAGCAGTAGATGATTGAATCTGGTTGTGAACCACCTAAGTGTCCAAAGAATTGATGTACGGTGCTTGAGGGCGTAGAACCAAACATGAGAACATGAAGAGAGGTTGAAGGAAAGGGGGTCGTTTTTATGTTGAAGTATACCGTTCTGAAAATAAATGAAAAAACATGTCGCATCAAAACAGGTTTGCAAAAAACACATAGATAAAGTTACTAACATGCATACACGCCCCCTCACAAACATTAACGTCCGGATGCAGCGTCCGATCTATCTGACTGTAGCCCGATCGTCCAGGCAATCTTTGACTTATCAAGACCTGTTATGCCGTCGTTGCATGCCATGTAATTGTTAGATTAGAGAAGCAAAAAGAATGAGATCTTACAATTAGATGTAAGTTTCTTGTGGCGACTTTGACTTGAGCCACCTTCTACAGTGTTACGCCAAGAAGAATGTGGATGGTTTACAAGGATGAGGTGCACGTAAAAATGCGTTTTAACGGATTGGGACAATAGGATTGTTTGAAGTCAGTAGTAAGTGTACGTCTATGACACTTGTCAAAAATGTCGAGCCCCCTTGTACAATAGCAAGAATCGCAATGAGGCATATGTTGGATCGTGGGCGCTTGAGTGGAGAGACGCGCGCGATGCCCCTTTGTGAGTGGTCGCTTCAAGAAACTCCACCAAGAAGTTGACCGAAGTGCCACAAACCGTGTTTATTTTTCTTTACGATTCACAAAACTTCTAATGACCCTTTTGGGAAGTGGTCAAATGTGTCAAAACCTTCACGAACGACATGAAGATCCTGAGGTTGACACATGGTTGGCCATAGATGTAAGGACAAAAATGCCCACTTGTGGAGTTCACGAGCTTGCTACGATTCCAATACAGCTTGCAGCTTCTTCAACGGTGGAGTGTGGAGTATGATAGGCTTGGATTAGTAAACAGACATGGCAGGACAGAAACACAAGGAACAACTCGCACAGCTATTACGGATGGAAGCTTGCTAGTCGAGCTCCACCCGTTGGCCGGCAAGCAACGCTCGCCGGCGAGTCAACCAAGCCAGGGCAAAAACCCACGGAACCTCGAATTTATGCAAGCAAGGATTCGCTTTGCCCAAAACCTCCTAACCTATGTCACTATGACAGTGACGTACTATTTTCCTACCCACATGCCTAATGCAAGGTCACAAGTAGGTGTGTCGATACAAGGCCTAAACTATGCCACTTCCAACTGAGAGCTACAGATAGGTTTGGCATGAGAGCATGAACATGCGAAGATGCCGGCGAGCTCTAGCGAGGAGGAGATGGGCCATGCGAGCAGGATGGAGGCGACCACTCATGCGGAGCTTGGGGATTGTGTGCTGTCACAATGCATCGCATCCACTCCCTGCACCAGCATGCCCTGCGCACTCACGGCCAAACCACAAATGAATATATACAGTGAGAGATTAACACGCCCCCTTGGACGGGAGTGCGGCAGGTATGCAGCCTATGTGTTGCAGTTGGAAGAGGAGAGACGGGGACAATAGAGCCTTGGTGAGAAAGTGTCAGTTGTGCCTGGCCATTGATGGCATGCACTTCAACTATCCCAGCCTCCACTGCCTCTCGCACAAAGTGATGGTTGACGTTGATGTGTTTTATGTGTGGATGCAACACACCATCATTTGTGACAATGCAGCATGCGGTTGAGCTGTCGCTATGCACGGTTACAGCAGATGTGTGCACCCCCAACTCGTCAAGCAAGCGTGCAAGCCAAATTCCTTCACATGCTCCCTCACTCAGTGAGGGAGCATGTGAGAGTTATGGTTAATCCCCAAAATAAACAAGTGTATCAATAAGTGTATTCCTGCGTGCAGACATTTTTCACAAAACATCCACATGAATGCATGTCAACAAAGCCCATATGTACACTCCTTGTATAGAGTGAAAACTTTTTTGGGCTCTATGTGATTCTTAGCAGTTTCTGCAAACAGTCCATGTTCACTAGTTTGTTGACTTCCCAATTTACTTGTTGATACACAGATTCTGGGGTGAGGCAATTGGTCATGTATGTGGCCTACAATACACAGCAGTTCCCTACACACAAAGAACATATCCACCCCGACTGCGAGCCGCACAATCACGCGCATAGTCATTATCAAAGTATCCATCTAGGACTGGACCTGTGGCAGGGGCAAGCACAAGAGCAAGGTCAGAAGTGTCCAGCACATAACGCAGCTTCAGCAGTGCCTTTTGGTGCGTGCTGCATGGTTGTTGGCTGAACTGGGAGAGGGCATCGACTGCATACGCAATGTCTGGACGTGTGGTGAATGCAAAATACGAAAGGCTGCCTGTGATCTGTTTGTATGGTGTGGGGCCTGTGTCAAGGCCATAGTCCGTAGTGCGTGCTTCCAACAGGTGTGCATAGACATCGGGGCTCATGGGTGTGTGCTGTTGTGGGAGATGCTGTACCAAATTCTGGAAGTGTTCGATGACATCAGCGATGAAGCAATCTTGATGGAGGGTCAAGGTGCGTGCTGCGTGGTTACGTGTGATAGTCATGCCTAGGATGTTTTATGCTTCACCTAGGTCCGTCATCTTGTAGTGGGCTATGAGCAATGCTTTGGCCTGTTCAATGAGTGTGAGTGAGGGAGACAAGATCAGCAGATCATCCACATACACCAGCAGAGCCACTGACAGGCCGTAGTCCCAGCACATGAACAATGAGGGGTCACAAGAGCCCTCATTGTGTGAACCTTCCACTCTCCAGGGTGCAGCAGATCTCTTTTTTTCAACAGCGAGGCACTTGCTTGAGGCCGTACAGGGGTTTCAGCAAGAGCCACACCCAGTCTGTTCCGTCCTCAAATCCCTCAGGCTGTTTTACATACAATTCTTCTTCCAGTGATCCAAATTTGACATCCACCTTATGGATGTCCCAGACCTTGCATGGAGGTTAGGTTTTACTATAGTGGGATCTTTAGTCTATGCGATCATTACAGTAAGAGGTTAGGTTTTACTATGTTTTTCATGGTTTTGAAATGGATTTTTAATGAAGTAAAAAATTCGTAGACATTGTCAATACTTATCTTAAGGTGGTGTGACGTGTAAAATGTTTGTGAAAGTTCCATTGTATTATTAAAAAATTTATGTCTCTAAAGTCCAAGGTAACAAAAGACCAATTTTTATGAACTTTCATCTTGCGATATCCTAAAAAAGCTCCTCTTGTTTACAAACGATGTGCGGTCCTCTTAGTTGACGCATATTAGGATCGTCTTCCTCTCTTTGGCCTTTCCTGTATTATTCTTGCGCATAGTAATGTACTGTTCCTGTATTACATGCGAATATGGCATGGTAGTGGCATTTAGGCTTGGTACACACTCCGAAGGGGCATTCGTCTGAGCTTACCTTTTGGACACGCGGAGGAATGGTCGGTGGTGGAAACTTCGGAGACTCTGGTTTCGCTGCATTCACATGTGTACTTGCTCTCAGATAGTTCCACACATCCGCCTGTACACTCGCTCATACACAGTCCCAATACATTCCATGCANTATTGGGCGACTGTATGTGGCAGTGTACGGGGCGAAGTATGAGACTAGCAAAATCTCTGTACACTTGTGCACAGAAATTTCGCACATCATGCGGGATCTGTGGGGCGCCACTCTCGATTGTGCGCCCCTCCATTGCGCACACCGTACGACAGTTATGCACATTGAAAGATATGCGCATGGCCGATCGCACGATGCATTCCACGCCGGTACGTTGACGCGAGGTCAATACTTTTTGCTCTTTTCATCCAAGTCGTTTCCACACAATGGTGCGGACATATATTAGTAAGACAATTCAAAAACCGTTAGATCGTTGGATCGAATGGAGGGCGACTGACAACATTTCCAAAGAGATAGAGTCTTGTCTATTGTTCTAATTTTCCCTTTTTAGCGACTGTGGCCATGCGATATGTTTATAAAGAAACATACATGCATATTTTTGGTGGTCAACCTAGTAAGTTGTAGTCGTTCTTTGTGAGGATCGGACAGCTGTCTTGTCTTTACGGTCATCTTTATCCACTTTGTGGTCGAACTGTCTTCTACAAATTCAGAACGTCGAAGTAAAAAAAACGTTTTTATATGGTGCATCTTATGAACGGGTCCCGAAACTTCGTACAATAAGACAAGATTTCAACATGCGCTATGCCTACAAGGTATCTGCAAGTTGCCACTCGACACAAGGCGAGTGGCGAGTGGCGAGTGGTGTGCGACACTGTCGCACGCGACAGAAATGGACAACAAGAAACCTAATGGGGAGTATTCAGATAGGAATACCTGCATCGCTTGACACTGAGTTAATGGACCAGCCATTAAATATCTCTAGCGAACGGCCTCGATAGCCACTCGAGAACTTGTCGTTGGTGTTAACCAACGAGGAGAGTAGAGGAAATCATTGCCTCCCTCGTCCATTTCAGTTCGCCTGGTTTTGAGTGGGTATGACTTGACTACACACGTAGATTCAAAAGATCAAAAAGTATCAATGTGTCTTGTTCACGTAGAGAGCAAAACGGAAATAATTAGCTCTCTCGAATCCGGTAGACAGTTTGTACAATTAGTTTCAGAGGGTTTATTGGGAGGCTCTAAGTAGATATAATTAATGGAAATTCACTCGATGGAATCCAGCCGATAGCCAGAATGTTTGTGTGGTGATTGAGCGATCACCTGAACAGGTCGTTGCTGCTAAAGCATACACGGCGGTTTTCAAAATTAACCCGAATGGGACCTTTTGAAGAAACAGATGACCTGCCAAAATCGGCCGATAATCTGCAATGAGAGAGTGTGCCCTCACGCGTCAGCCCAATAGCAAAAGAACATAAATCACATTGAAAGGTACTTTTTTATTACACGATTCCGCTTTACCCTAGACGGAAGCACTGTCAAGATCAGTGGCCGAGACAGAAAAGAACCTTAAGACAGAAAATGACAAGATTCATGTTTGAGCACTAAATATTTTCCAAACTTTCTTCAACACAGCATACGTCTTTTTAAGGGGTATCCTCTGAAACGTACTTCGTGGAAGCCTCCAAAATTTTCCAATGGTTGTCAAATCATGCTTAGGAAGTTTCCCAGCATGGCACGACTAGTGCTGTACTTGCCCACAGGCGCATACGTGTCTGTAAAGCCCTGTTCTGGGATGTTATAAAAACCTCTGGACACAAGACGTGCCTTGTACTTCTCAAGTAGACCTTTGAGATTCCTTTTGAGTTTGAACACCCATTTGACATCAATGGCCTTGCGACCGGGTGGTAGAAGCACCAACATGTACACCTCATGTTCTAACAGTGCATTCAGCTTAGCCACCATCACATTTTCCCATTCAGCGTCATCTGGACGCCCCCTTGCTTCAGTGAGCGTCAGTGGTTCAGTTGCACTATGATCCGTGGCTCCAGTACTGACGGTGTGATAGAATTGTTTGTAGTCAACTAAGGCAGAGCATGCGGAGATCTTTCAACTGGTATGGGCGATGGTGTGTTTGCACTTTCTGTCTCAGCAGTAGGAGTCAGAGGCCTGAGACCTGGAGGTGCCTGACTCTGTGCTGGCCAGGTTTGTGGACGACAGCAAGTCTTTTGGGATGACCATCTCATTGTCCTGCACTACTTGAGCCATCCGACCCACATCATGCGGTGGAGGGGACACAATAACAGGCACACTCACATACTCTGGATAGTACTCTTGTAAGGACAGGGAGGGAGCATGACGTAGTGTACAAAACACCTCGTAGGGCATATGCTCCAGAAAGGAGGCATCTCGACTTTCGACAAAAAAATGGTTTGTGGGGTCCCAAAAACGCCAAGCCTTTGAGGCGTGCAAGACCCTTACAAAGACGCACCAGCAACCGCGTGGAATCAGTTTGTGCTCTCCTTGAGGTGGTGCAAACCAGACACAGGCCATTGTGCCCCACACCTAGGCAGGCCTCAGGTCAGCTTCCTCTTTGAACCACCGCTCCCAAGGTGTGACTGACTTGGGCAACGGACCTTGTGGAATG